>WUAP02131811.1:0-13727 GCA_015163945.2 Stichodactyla helianthus | reverse complement strand
GGCAAGGGAGAGAACAACACATCTAACAAACTCTACTCACATGTGGTGTCCGCAGGGCTCGAACCAGTGACTCTACCTTGGACCACAGTGGTGAGAGGCGAACGTTTTACCGCTACGCCACCCATGACACCCTGGATGGATGAAGTTTAAACAAAGAATCGAATTCTGAAGGCGAATGACGCATGGTCTGAAGTAGGAAAACATTACCTGTATGCCTAAGTGGTCCCATTTACAGAGAAATAAATGCGATATCAGTTCCATCATACATACTTTCACTAGGTTGATCTGCAAGATCTTTTTGCTTTTTCTTGTTTTCTTCTGCGGTATCTGCAGCCTTGATAAGCTCGTTACGTTTCTGTTAAATCAAAACAAAATACCTTAGTATCTCGATCGCTAAACTAAGTGATATCAAGTAAGTCCAAAAGCTAGAGTACATGTAATTCCATTTACATTTCACAAAGATGGTAACCCCTGCGGGTTATATTCTATCAAAGAAGGCGTGATAGAGCTTTTAAGTTCTGACGTATTTCCGGGTCTAATTTTTCACAAAATGCGCTAAAACAAAGCCAAAACGTTTACCAACAATTCCTCCTCCACCTGTGATAAACAGAACTCTGTACAAAAATTCCTGCTGAAAAATCTTCACAGAACTGCTTTTTCATTTTGGACCTGGAAGTTGCTTTCTCATTTGAGTGACATCACCACTTAAGAGCAGCGCACATTTAACAAAACCTTCTAACTAAACCTTATTTACCTGCGTAAGGTATTCTATTAATGCCACGTACCCCTTCTCAACCTCACTGGGCATTAACTGTGGGGGGAGGTCTGGGTATTCCAGCTGCTTCCGAAACTCTGAAGGGAGAAGATCTGGGAACAACCCAATAACTTGAGCAGGGTCTGTAAAAACAAAAACAATAAAAGACTTGATCAATCTTTAATTCAAATATTTCATGATATTTCTTCTTAGTAAGAAAGACCTAGGCATGTTTCATTTCCGTCAGCTACATGTATTATTCTGGTATGACCTCATTGTAAAAGATAAATCTAGTGGTGGACAATTGCCTGATGCTGGGAGCATCGCCTGGGTGGCATGTATTGCTTAGTTAGCCTACTCCAGCCAATTTGGTCAAGGGTTTAATTTTAGGACCTGCAACCATACACAAGCACAAACACCCAGTCATTAAAAGTGACAGTAACAAGCATTAGACATCTCTTGTACCTGTCTGTAGTCTTGCAAAAAGCTGTAGGGATTCATCAAATCTCTTTTGACAGAATAATTCAAAAGCATATAGATTTTGTATATTTTCCTTCCGTCTTGCCTTCTCTATAGCAGGCTCCTCAACTAGTTCCTGTACAAAAAAAAGATAATGAAGTTAGTGTCAAATTGAACAAGACTGAAGAAATTTTGTAATTATAGTAACCATCACAAACTGTCTGACAAATATACAACATTCGTCTACAAAACTATGAAGTACTTACTGCAAGCATAAGAGCTAAATTGAACTGTTTATCCTGCAGGAGTTGTTGGATTTGCATTGGAAAAGACACAGGCACAAGCTGCCAAACATGAGAGTTGGAGGCAATGTAGATGTGTTTTCCTTTGGTAATAAAACGAGGCTTCTGTAGTTCTATACTCTGTATTAGAGCTCTTGGGTTAATGGTCCTTACTTCTACATATCTTGGAAGGACTCCAATCACATATGGGGCCACATAGCCTAAGAGAGAAAGATATGTATGCCATTTATTGGCTATGAGGCCAGTATAGAGAAAAACGTTGCCTGAGGTATTGATAGTATGAACCAAAGGCTAGGTTTTTCTCTATATGGACCAACTAAAGCAGGTAAATGATGTGTTTATTTTTCTTCCAAATGAAAATGCAAGCACAAAATTATAATTCTTCTTCTTTTGGTTAGCCAGAATTCATAATGTCTAATCCGTACCTCAGAGAATTAACCAGTTAGTGTGTGCAATTCACTAGGATTCTGGACTAATTAAAAATATTTATATAGATTCTCAAACTTGAAGAATAGTGATTGTCTGAGATTCACTATAAATATTTAAAACAATTATTAAGGTTTCATAATTTCAATTCAGCATAATACTCTATAAGCAAATGATGTTATGAAAAATGTAAATTGCATGTTTGTCAACTGTATGAGTTTCTCTTGACTACACCTAAATATGAAATTACAAACTGAAAAAAAAAGGGTTTTTATACAAGGAATCAGTCAATTGCAGAAGCTAAATAACCTAAAGATGAGATTTGAATGATGGATGAGATTTGAATGATGGAACTAGAAAGATTATTTAATCCCAATGCAATAGACCTTTCCTCAATTTGCTTGAATGACAGTACTATGAAACAATGGTTTCAAGTCAAGGCTGTTCACAAAGCATCTAGAAAAATTTTTAAATGTATATGCTCACTGTATTATTTTGTCTTCTCCAACCTTAGCAAATAAAAATAATTTCTTCGTGGTCTGTCAAGCAAATCAGGGGAAGGTCTACAGTATTCATTGACATTGGCAACACAAAACAATGCAAGATCTATACCTGGTCAGTGCATAGGAAATTGTTGCTCAAAGAACAGAAAGCACAGTTATCAAAATACTCAGATATGGCCCTGACCTGTCATGACTTCTATGTCAAGGGTTTTCCTTATCACTACATACAGACTTTCCCGATGTCATGCAGTTATGTATAATATTGATACAGCCAAGGGAGCACATTAAAATGTTGTTTGTATAATATTGTTATTGTGGGTCTTTGATTTTGTTGTGATGACATTATTAATGTTTGTTTATCTTGGTTGAGCGTGTGCAATTTATCTCATGGGAGTGGCCGTTATAGCCTACAAGTGTGGTTGTGATGTAATCCATTTCTTTAGATACTGCTACCACCATCAAGCAAAAAAAGTTTCATTTTGGGCTTTTTTTATTGGCTGAAAGGGGTCACATGGTATACCATTTCACTCCCCTCCACTTTATAACAACTAACTCATTGCTCATCACTCTGTTTCCTTGAGCTCGTAACAGCCACTATCATGAGATAAACTGCACACACTCAACCAAGATAAACAAACAAGGAACGCCTTTCACGTTATATGTTATTGTGCGCCATCGCAACAAAATCAAAGACAAACAACATGTTAATGTGCTCCCTTGATACAGCTAGTGATTAATACAAACTTACTTATAGCAATAGGAGTATCAGACCAAGTTAACGATTGCTTATGTGCATGTTTTCCCACCATGTCAGTAATGATACTCATGTCATCACGGCACAAAATAAGACCTCCATCTGGCAGAGTAGCAATAGTTGGCTCTAAGTGTTTGCCAGTCGAAAACAAGTCTGTGGCACTTCCAGTGCTTACCTTATTGATACAAATACACTGTTCAGAATATATGGCTATTTTGTTGCCCTCAAACTTCTATTTTGACACTTTGAACATTTTGAGTGTATTATGTTTTCACTAGCAAAGGATGCTGTTACAAAATACATGCAAAGCTTCATGGAATGCAGAGGCAGATCCAAGATTTTTTTGAGGTGGGGGTGTGCCTCAAAGGATTTATTGGGTTGGGGGGGGGGGGGGGGATATGATTTATGATTGGGAATCAAGCACCAAAAGTAAAATACATGTAATATTAAATCCATAATTGACTGTTAGTAGCTCATCTCAGGTAGTCGGGATGTGCATTCCCTACACCCCTCCCCTGGATCCATTCCTGGAATGTCAAAATCTTCACACATATGGCACAAGCCTGCATGCAGCCCGATCATGACTGCAAGCAGGCTAATATGCTGGAGCAAGAATCTTTTATATCACAATTCCCCTTTACATGTACCTTTATTATAGAATATTCTCTCTTAAATCCAATGCAGAGATTGTCAGGCCCAGCCCAAGCCACTGCTCTAACGATGTCAGGAAGACCAAGTTCTGGTGGAATTTCCTGGAAATCCCCTTTCAGCCATGTGTACAGCTATGGAAATACATTTGATTCAGGCTCTGTTTAGAGGAGTGCATGATCATATATGTAACAGGCATTTAATCACCAATGACTGATTAACAGTGACTAGATGACATGCCAATGTTCAGTTTTGATCAATCACTTGATATCAAGTTTGCGGTCAAGTCTATCAAGGCATTTTAAAAATGTTTGTTGTTTGACCCTGGTCTGCATAACTTGATCAGGATCCTCAAGTTTTCCCTTAATATCCAAATACCTGGATTTTCTTTTTTACAGCAACACAAAGCTTCAGTTCATAAGGAGGAGATAGATCTGTAAAAAAATACACCAAAATGTAAGTTTCTACTTTTACTATAATCAAAAAATAAATGTTTTCAAGAAGGTGACCGCCATAATTGGTTAATGCATAAAGTTTTAGTAAATATTTTGACATCTACAGGGAAATAAAGCAGATTTTGTATGGCTGTGAACAGCTTAATTGCTGCATGAAAACAGTTGTGACATAGTCAAGGCATGGGAAGGCACTTCAAAATTCTAGAAAACATCAAAGTTGCAGCAAGGCATGCTTACAGCATGGATCATGCAGTGAGCTTTTCACAGTCATATGAAATTAGAGCGCCAAATTTTACTTTAGACCTCTATCCCTCAGGGGGATTTTCAATGCTGCAGACATGGAAATGATTGTTAAAATAAAAACCTACCAAACACAGATGATGTTTTCCTGACCTAGCAAGACAAACAAAAAATAAATAATAAACAATATAATGTTTCTTGATGATAAATGTGGCACTCTAGAGTCAATAACATTTTCCAAATTGCTTTTTACATCATTATAGCAAGTAACCTACTAACATCTCAAATTTGCACTTTCAATAACCCACCACATCTACTGACATTCTACCAGCATCTTAATTTTCAACAGGGGTCTTACCTCAGGTATTACCTCAGTCTATGAAAAATAGCTGCATCAACTTTCAAGTATTAAAAATCATGTTTTGAGAATGGACTGTGATTGATGCATTACATCAAACCAAACCAAAACAAACCTTCAATTTTATTGAACCCTGAAACAGCCTCTGGACTAATGATCTAAGTCAGAGCATGGCTAACTCATGGATCAAATTAGAATTTAGTATGTTGGGTTTTGCAGAGGGAGGAAAACTGGAGAACTCAGAGAAAAACCCTCATCCCCATACTCACCACAAGATCAATGGCAAAAAATGTGGCTCCTTTTGTTTTGGAGAGCGAACTCAGAAAAGCAAAGGTATCGAGATGGTGACAATTCACAACAGAATCTAAAAGCATTGGAGTATATAAAAAACATATAAAAGAAATTAGAAAATAAGCAGAAAACATAATTTCAAAAATTAATGAGGAAAAATTACTGAAAGCTCTGCCATTTGGTATAATAAGAAGTAATACATGTACTAGGTTATTTTAGACATAGATCTTGTACATCTTTTTGATCATATTATGTCAAGTGAGAACAAAAGTTACTCTCACCTGACAAACTTATTAATAAGTTCAACTCTTCCACAACAGCAAGCTAAAAAGCAAAAATACTTGTTTATGTGATTGGTCATGATATCAATACCATCATCATCATCATCACCACCACCGTTGCCATCATCATCGTCATCACCATCATTATACTTATATAGCACTTACTAATTCATCACTGCCCTAAGTGCTTTACAGTCTCTAAAAATCTCAGGTAATATAAATTTACAAAAATCTTAAAATTAACTAGAAATAACTAAACAAAATTTAAAAACTTTATACATCAAATAATAATGGAAATAATAATAATAATAATAATAATAATAATAATAAATAATAATAATAATAAATAATAAATAATAATAATAATAGATAATAAACTAAAATTAAACTAAAAAATTAATAAAAACTAAGTTCAAATAAAAGTACTGTTCCTAATAATAAATTATAAATCATAATCTAGTGTAAAAAGAGAAGTTTTCAATTTGGATTTAAAAGTTCTAATATTACTGATTGATCTAATAGTAATTGGAAGCTCATTCCAAAGTCTATAAGACATAACAGAGAAAGCTCTATATCCGTAAGTCTTAAGATTATAATGTTGAACAGTAAATCTCCACTTATCGGAGGATGAGCAAAGACATCCTGGGGGGGGGTATTCTGCCAGATTTTGGGTAGGGGTGTGCTGACAGAAAAATCCAAATTCGTATACCCTGTTTATGACAAAGGATATTTTTTTTTCAAATAGAACTAGTGAGCAGCACAGAGGCACTGTAATTGTAATCGTGAAGAATTTATTTCCTACGCCTTTCGACTGTCTATGCAGTCTTCTCATTATTGTGTCAGCTCGCTCATTGTCTTTTTCACGACAGCTAGATAGTGACCAGCTTGGTTTGATAAGAAATTAGATACCCTGAATATGACAGCAAACTCCAACAAATTCGGAAATGGAGTAGAATTGGATACCCTGTTTATGACAAGCAACTCAAAAAACTATACCCTGTTCGGCAGATCATCCCCGTATAGTCAATATATGGGAGTACCCCCCCCCCCGGGAAAGACACCTTCTTGGTTCATAGCAGTGTAACAGTTCTTATAAGTATTCAGTGCCTATATTGTTTAGTATTTTACAACAGATTACATTTATTCTAAAGATTATAATTCTTTGCTCAATAGGAAGCCAGTGCAATTCCCTGAGAGTTGAGCTAATGTGATTGAACTTGTGTAAACAAGCTACAACATGCACTGCTGCATTCTATACATTTTGTAGCTTATTAATTTCATATTTGGGAACTCACTAAGAGTGAAGTACAAAAATTCAGCTTTAAACTAACAAAAGAGTGAATAAGAACTCCTGCAAGATCTGTATTAACATATTCCCTTAGCTATATTTCTTAGATTATAAAAGACTCCTTTTCCACATTATTTATATGGTAAATATAACAAAATGTAATTAAATATAATGAATTCATGCAAGATGTTGGTGATTGTATACTACACATTCAAACTTGATAGAACTTGTTGGAATTTCTCATAAGTTGATTTGTTTTACATTTGTATCTTTATCATTAATAAGAGGACAGACATCAATGATGCTGTTAGTGAGCACACACTATTTCCCTTGGGTTTTATTCATGTGTCTGTCCTCTGCTATTTACTTCATGGATTCACAAAACTTTCACAATGTGATATGTTGTCAATAATAGGACAGACACATAAAAAAAAACAGATGTCCATTTGTTGAATAATAGAGATACCATAGGATTAAACAACTTAAATACCTGAAGAATTGGTTTCTTGGAAAAAAGTTTGTTTGAGCTACGAAGATCAACTTTAAATCTGTTTTCTCCTGTGCATGCATCAGGAATTCAAAAGAACAAAATGAATTAAGAGACACAATTTTTTTGCATCCACAAACATATGACCCTTGACCCTGGCAAACCAAATGTGTCATACTTTTACCTAACTAGCTACAGTACATATGCAACTAAAAAAAAACAACTAAATATCTGATCTGTATGCACATTAATTACCTGTGCCATTCTTTACACAATAAAGTAATAAATGACCTTGCCTTGTTCCAACTAAAAGAAAGTCATCTGCAAAGGAATCATTTTAGTAACTTTGTCAGTTTTTTATAGTCCACAAGAAAATCATTCAATCACTCAGTATTATCACACTGAGGACCAATTCAAAGAAAACAACAATTTTGAATCATCAAATAATATCATAATAGGAGAGATGATTGAGTGAGATGATTATATGATATTCTACATTTCACTGAGACTACCATCAGAATGCTTTCAATTTTCTTTCCCGTTTGTGGTTTCAATCACTCCGTATTCATTTTTTATATTATTATATAAACTACAGTGTTTTACAAGGATTTCTACCACTGAGAAATGTCGTATCTCAGCACACGTAAAATTACGATATTTTTCATATGTGAAAATAATTGGGAATAATTGAGATGATACAGACAAAATGCATGTAAATTATAAAGTTTGTATCTTTTGTCAGAGTGCGCACTTCAGTTTCTGGTAATTAGTGATATATATCTCATTGTGGCATTTTTGGTTGTACAACCCAAACAAGCCTTTTCTGAGAAAGTGGTTATGGTGCATTGTGGTCTAGCTTAAAAAAGAAAGTCCTGCCCCCATGTTGGAGACTATAACAAAAGAATTCAACACAGCAACAAATCTTCTGTTAAATCTCTCCAACATGGCAGCTATGACATTACAGATTCTATGAAATCATAAAACAAATACTCAATAACAAAAGCCTGGCATTTCAAATTTGTTTTCATTTTTAAAACACGATGAAAGACTTTATAAAAATAGAAAGTAACCAACAAATATCTTATTAACGATTAAAAGTAAGGCGTATAGATGTCATGTTTGGTTAAAGATCTTGATTCGTAAGTTATCATTACCATAGAAGCTAGCATTCTGTAGGTTTAGTTAAGCTTAAGCTTTTGAAATACTATGAATAACAACTGACTGTCACGAGTAACAAGACACGCATAAAAATATGCAGGTTCGTACCGTATGTAGCTATGCATTCAATCTGCAATGGAAGCTTTTCCAATATGGGCACATGTTCAAATGCATCATGCATGTTTACAGGGCCAGATCTCCTGCTATATTACGAAACTACATGTTGAGTTGGTGAAATTCCTTGAATCCTTCATCAGTGATGTGTTCACGGAAAAGGAAGTACGTCCATTTCATATTGAGCCCGTGATGTTCCAGACCTGCGGGGTTTACCGCTACTCTAGGGACTTGGATAGCCTTCCAAATATATTCCCTACCACAAATGTTAACGTTAGGGCAAAACTGAGATTCAAATAAACAAAATTTCGCCATATTTAGAATAAAATTATGTTTTTCTAATAATAGATATGTCTTTTTGAGAGTTTCTTATGTAGGTTGTGTTGATAAATTAGGGGCTATATAGCTAGAATCCCATGACACAGAAAGAAATATGGTTCCCTCATGACGTCATTCATTGCGAAGAAGACTGTCTCAAACTTGACTTTCAGTCCGAACGAAAATCGTGCCAAGTGGAAGGAGCAATCTATTTTAATCCTGCTTAAAAAAAGATCTCTTTGCTGTCAGGCTTTACTAACAAAGACTAGAGTACTCAAAGAATTCGCATGTCCAACATCGAGAATTTGAAAACCCAAAGTAAGACTGTTTTTTCGAAAGTGAATGACAAGAAGTTGGCTTAAGCTTAAAGTTATATACCTGATTGAATATAGAATATAGCGATCAGTTATTTACTATAATCTAAATTTCGTAGATCCTTTCGACGACGCGTCAAAAGGAGATGATCACGCCGCTCAAGTTGACGATGTCCATGTAAGAATGCAACAGCGTAATGGTCGAAAGGTTCTGACTACAATCCAAGGTATTGCCGATGAGTACGACAAGAAAAAGCTCGTGAAAGCGTTCAAAAAGGTAAATCTTCAACTTATGTTAGGAGTATTAACCTTAAAAGCCAGAATTTAAGATTTCTTAGAGCCTCGAAACGACAATACTTAGTTTAAATCCTAACAGAGATGCTGAAGGATCGATCTCGAAACATAATTTCGTCATTGCCAAACAGTGGGGTGTTAGGGTAAGAAGGGAGATGGGCTGCAAAAAGAAAAAAAAATTGTTTCACGGGTTAATTACAGTCACTCTAGTCAATGAAGGAGAAACTATTAGGAGCTGCCTTGATATTCCCTCCATTGATCCTTTCCTTCCTTGGTCCTTTCTCATGTTTTGTTTTTCATTTTTCAGTGTATTTGAGAATTGGATGGGATTTTTCATGCATGATTTTGATAGCTTTTATTAACCAAGCTTCCTTTATTTTATAGCAATTTGCCTGCAATGGTACAGTTGTTGACCATGCAGAATATGGAGAAGTAATCCAGTTGCAAGGAGACCAACGCAATAATGCCAGAGATTTTCTTCTTCAAATCAAACTGGTCAAACCAGACCAACTGAAAGTCCATGGATTTTGAGAGACCATAATTATAACTACAACCCATAAATTGTTTTATCCTTTGTGCTTGTAAATACATTCCTTGATAAAGTATTAAATATTCAAGTCAAGATAACCTAAAATACAAGGGTTCAGAACTCTAAGGAACCTATTTAGCAAACCCAGAAAAGGTCAGAAGAAAAATCCTGCCTTGAATTCTCAAGAAAATACTGGACAATATTCTAAAACAGGTTCTTTAGTGGAATTAACCCTTGTCATTAGATTTTATTTCCTTTGGCCTTTGGCAATTCTTTGATGTGCAGTTTGTGAATCATTTATTTTATTAAATGTATTGAACAAGAAATAGATGTACATTGAAGCTTCTTGAATCCAGAGAGAACAACTGCCAACTGCTGCTTATTAAGTGAAAAAAATTGATTATTTTCCTTGAAATCCTAAAATACATATTTGATTTAGCCAGCCTTTTTGATTTGAATTAATCATGTGAATAATGACAAAACTTGAAACAATAAAAACAGTATTCTTGAGGCTTTCGCATGTGTTTGACATGAGGCTAGGAGCCTTTATGGTCTTCTTTCATTTAATAGAAATATTTTTTGATATTTATACTATGCTGCCATTATAAAATCCTACACAAGCATTCATATCTTATTATTCTGATGAAGACTATCACCAGCATAGTTGAAATGCCAACAAAAAACATTTCTACACATGAAAACCGTAAAGCCTCCCTAGTCTCAATAAAAACAATTGTCAAGCTCTTGTTGTCAGTACCCATTCACTCATTCATTCATGTATTAGTAGAGTGATCTTTCCTAAAGGTGCTGTTACACAAAGGCAATTTTCCCTGCAACTTTCCTCACAATTTTGTTGCTGCAAGTACCCTTGTGAGAAATAGATTTGAGTAGCAGGAACAAAATTGCAAGGAAAATTGCCTAGTGTAACAGCACCTTAACACCTGGAAGAGATGTCAATTTTACTTTGCCCATAAAAATCTAATAGTATGCAACAGTCAAAAGAAATATGAGAAAACAAAAGAATTAGTCTGCTACAATGTACTCTCTGATTACAAACTATTTCTTGGAGAAAGAGTGATTTTCATTAACCCGTGAAATACATTGTAGTGTATTACACTTCATTACACTATTTTTCTTTTGTTTTTTATTGTGTTATCTGACTATTACACTTTAATTAGTATGCTTTGTTTCACGGGTTAATGAAAACCACTCTAAAATCATCGAGACTGTAGTCTACATGTTGTATAAATACTACAACAAATTAGGGGACATTCCCAAAGAGCCCATGATGGCAATAGTGCTGCACGTCAGTTCTAAAAATAGCCTGCTTAATAGATGCATGACTCAGACAAACAAAATTATACTGAAGAGAACATGGAGAAACACATTTTATTATGTTTTTTTTATTCATTTTATTTTATGAAACATGCTTATTTTCAAAAAAGTTTTTATTAAAAAACAAATGGCAGAAATCGGCCTCAAGAAGATGAAAAAAAATTTTTTCTGAGGTTTGTTTGTCTGAGTTGTGACATCAATGACGTGCAGTGCTATTGGTCTAGGTGTCTATTATGAACAAACTACCATAATCATACAGTGATAGGAGATAACCAAAACCTAACCAAAATCTAGGCTAAACTTGAGGCAAATATGTTAATTTGTTTTTTCTGCTACATGTACTAGTGGGCTATCAGACCTGCATTATTGTAGCCAATCATAATGAAGAATTTATTTATGATAGCTGCTAGCTTCTTTTATTTTAATACTAAATATGATCATATAACACTGTGCAAGCAGTCTACTAAGGCATCCCAAATATATTATGTCAGATGAACAACCTTTAGTGATTCTGCCACAAGATCTACGTAAGATGGGTAAACAACTTTTAGTTGACCTTCTTTGTCTGTTACTTTTACTTGCTCTAGTAACAGCTTGGAGTGTGATGGTGTATAGGTGGTGTCTTCATCTCTTTCTTCACCCATGGTGTCGTCATCAGATGTTATTCCAGCCTCAAGTATTCTTTCTATTATAGACTCCATTACTTGCTTACATATTCCAAGATCTTTTGAGGAAGTTACTTCTATCAGTACGTCCATCTTACTAGCTTTGATCTAAAAGAAAATTGTAATTTCAGAAAATAATCCTGGCACCAGAGGGATGTTGATGTTGGGGAATAAAGGAATTGGTCACTTTCTACCATTTTTGGAATACAATGAACAATATTATCACCCAGAACAGAGCTGCCAGTTGTTTCTTGCAAGGCAAAATTAAAACACCTCACCCATATGATGTTGGGAGCTTAAGACAATACATTACAGATCATAGAAGGTAGGGGGGATAGAGAGAAATTAAAAAATCTCTATTTTGAAGTTTTTGGGTCCCTATCTATAGTGCTTACATCAAAAGTCGCATAACAGAAGGAAAATCTACAAAATAAAAACAAATACAAATAAAATATAAATACAAATCCTACCTTGCTTGTTTCACTGTTAGTCATTGGTGGCAAAGAAATTGTTGTACCTGCTGAATCCCTTAGGTAACCATATAGAGATGATGCTTCTACAAGGCTAAGAAACCTAAAAAATGATAAATGCAGGATGATGTATCCAGTTCCGTATAATCACATACACAGCACCAAATTCAAAATCTGGTATGCCTTGTCAAAATCTCACACAATTTTGGATGTTCAAAATGAATTCATTTATTTATATTTAACTTTTTGTACATATTTCGAATTGCTACCAGGCTATAGACCAATTCCAAAAGTCTCATAATTGTATGCATAAACAACTCAAGCCTCATAATAATGCGATAAAACAATACATCATCATAATTCACTCATAAAACTATATTTCTAAACAACAGAAAAAGTTAAAGAAATTTCAGTGGTTTTGACATTACCAAGTGTGCATGAAGCCTCACTATGATGCATCTTTTTTGAGAATTTGAAAGAGGGCTATTAAATGATTCATGTTTGTTGGGTAGGGAGGGGAGGGGTTACACTGAAACTACTGTGGAACCCCTGTTGTAATTAGCCTCAGCCTCAAATCTAGAGAATCCTAAACAATTTTGATTTAAGAGGCTTCTACTGTCACCATGACTTACTTGTATAACCCTGTTTTAAGTGGATTTCTCTTAGACTTTTGCTTTTGCTTCAATGCTTCAGTCTTCAATGTATTAACAAGCTCTGTGGCATTCATTTGTTTATGCCTGCCAAGAGGCATGAGGTTAATATCTGTAGGTGCCGCTGCATCATACACAAGTGGAAGAGTCAGAGTTGAAAAATCATGAGTGGCAATTGTTGCAAGAGTCCTTTGATCACAGATTGATTCATGAAGTTTTGTCTGGAGGACAAAAATTAAATTTAAATCAGTAAGGTTAATTTCAGGCTAGGCGGTGGGAGGTAATCCAAGGAGGTTCACTTTAGACAAAGATTACCTGAGAAAGTATTATTTTACCCCTCTGTATGTAGTTTATTATTTCTAAAATAAAATGCATTATGCTCTTGAATTGGTTGATTAACAAGATCATAATCTCCATAAGAATTGTTATATATTAGACAGAACATGTATAGGAACAGCCATTTCCAGTTGTCACATACGGGACTTTATTCAGTGACGTCAGCCTTTTGCTTTGGGGACTTTTGGGCAGCTTGTCATTGTGTACGTTGATTAAAAACCTTTCAAGACATAACAATTTGGCGACGAGGATGGGATAATGGCATCTTTTGGAAAAATAGAGCAGTTTAATGGACAGG
>WUAP02131800.1:0-13728 GCA_015163945.2 Stichodactyla helianthus | reverse complement strand
CAGATAAATTTTAGGAAAAGTCATCAAGTTTGGTGGTCCTAGCTTTCCTGGTTTGGGAGATACGAGCTGTTAAAGTTCGGTAGGGCCTCAAAGCCCCCCCCCCCCCGGTCTAGATAGGGTTAATATGATACGTAAGATAACATAATGTAAAAATAAACCTAAAATTTTTCATTTTGTGTTGAAGAATAAGTTTTCAAAGCCAAAGTTTCAAAAACAGCCACAATTTGACCGTCCTTTACGATCCTAGTTTTGGACATTTTGGCGATTTTCTTAAAATTTAGCTAAAAGACCTACCTTCATTTTTTGATATGTTAAGGTCTTAGATGTCATGGATTTACAGTGAAAACATCAGGGTAGGTCACCAATTTAGATTTTTAGATATTTGCCGTTGAATATTGAAATGCCTTATCCGCCATATTGAAAGAGCTCTACCACAGGAATCCCAAACAATGAAAAGCTCGCGCAGATGCGTACGAATGCACGATCGCATTACCTTAACATCATCAAAGTAGTCTGCGGATCCCCTCGGCTACTCGTCTACGCCTAGTGAATTCACACTACTTTGATGATGTGAAGACGTAGTTTATCATCAATGCGAGGACAGACACATGAAAAACAGATCTCAGCCTTTAAGTTGAATTTATTTCCCTCTTAAAAATGGCAAAAAAAAAAAAGCCATCGACGACGATGATAATGACGACGATTGACGATAATCCTGATCATGTTGATTAAAAAAGAAATGAAAACAGCAAGAACTCAAAGATAGGGAAATTCCGTCGAGTGTTTAAAAACCTGCGATGCGGACGTGTGATTACTCACTTGCTATGACGTCATTCTGTGTTTTGAAACAGGAAATTAAACTTCTTCCAAGGTTAAATAAATTACTCATTTAGTTGAAATTATATTTTATTCAAAAGAAGGTAAGAGAAAGCTCAAAAAAATGTTTGGAAGTTTTTCGACTTCCCATTTAATTGCCATTCAAATCTTTTGGGAATGAGTCGCATTCCTTTGATCTTGAGCGATATTAAAATAGGCTTTTTCAGCTATGACGGTGATGTCTTCCCATTTCAAACCTCTTAAGATTAAGAATATCTCTTCTCAAGCATTACTATCAAACAAACAAACAAGCAAGCAAGCAAACAAACAATCAAACAAAAGGCACCCAGAGGGGAACTTATCTGAATGAAACGGAAAACATTATTAGGCCCAAAGCTGAAAAGTGAGCTCGACTAGTACACAGCTTTATTTCAATAAACGTTTTCGTAACCGAAATGAGCAACAAGTAACAAGCCAAGACTGCAAGCTTGGGTGATTTTTCCAGTAGTTCATCCATTCAGAGGCTGTCATTTTAGTCTTTTTAAAATGACTACTTGGATATTCTGGCAAGTTCAAATGTGATCCTGAAAATTCAGCCAATGCTTCTACCGACGTTTGCTTTCGGTCCTGAATTGTCGTCTGCCGCTTTTGGCTATGACAGCGTTTTTTGATATAGGTGAATGTCAGTTAATGAATAAAGCGCCACTGGCAAACAAGGATATCATGACTCGAGGCAATGATGTAATCTTTTTTCATACCAGCTGAGCGGAAACATTTTCTAACCAATCACAGTCCGTTGTGTTTTTTTATGGCCGGCCCTATAACGTTCAAGCACTTTATCTAAACGCTAAAGATCATGGTCGTGGGAGGGATATTAATATTAAATGCGTTTTGTAGACCGTAGAAAAGCGGTAACAGCCATCAAATGCAGTAAATATTGTGCATTACCTATTTAGGATCGATATCTGTGTGATAAGGCCGTGAATAAAATCCATTTATTATCTAGATATCAATGAAATACCAGGATTTCTCTCCTGTTTCTAAAACTTCGTACACAGTGAAGATATCATTTTTATCCTTCACATGTGAAGATATCACCGTTGCCATAACTACCCTTGTATCAACATCACAGATGGCCTTAAAATTCTTCCCTGACCTGGGTATTTCATCGATATTTATAAAATATACAGAACATTACATGGTCGCTTGGAGATACAAATTTTATCTTCTCGTGCTGAATATCTCTCACTCGTTCGCTGCGCTCACTCGTACTGAGAGATATCATCAACACTCGAAGATAAAATTCGTATCTCCGCGCGTCCATGTAATATGCTCAATTCATGAATAATTAATAAGCAAAACACAATAGAAATTATTGACCATGGAGGAGGTTGTAATAGGCCCCTTGCAGCACGTCGGAATGCAAATGAATTTGGGGTGCAAGACAAAAGAATCTCAACTCCAGAGAACCATAATCATATTGTCTTGCCCTCCAAATTCAGCTGCATTCTGACGTGCTGCAAGGGGCCTATTCAGATACAAAATCGTCTTCATTTGCATAAACTTTAACTTGGATTTTCTCAGCCAAACTTGATTCTCGAGAAAAATCAGTAGAATATGAGAGCATACCCCTAGACGTTGTTTAAGTAGTCTACAACATTCGCATCCGTGTTGTATCAGATTTACACTCGTTTTCCGTATCATATCGCTCACTCACTCGCGCACTCGCTCGTTCGCGATATGACGGAAAACTCATGAATAAAAACGATATCAAGTTCTTAACATGTAATAATCTCTATGTAAAAAGTCAGTCATCTTTATATTTGGAAACTAGACAATTTGAGAGTTACAAACGTTTTCTCGTAGAGCAATTTTATTCAAATTTTTATTGTTTTGGATTATTTTGTCCCACTCATAAACGAGTCATGACGTCTTATTGTATTAGGGTAATCATGAAAAATAGTAGTGTTTTAAATGAAAGCATTTAAAAACTTGTTAAACAGGTCAATAGATGTGTTAATACTGCTGGTTTTGAATGATATCAACAGTACTTACAGCAGATTTTGCATGTTTTTGGACAGCTAGCCTTCATGTAGTCCGGGTATTGTTTACAGTAGCCAGCGTTGCTTGTACAGCTTGGGGAGATATCTTGGCATACTTCAAGAGAAATGAAGAAAAAAGAATTCTATTAGCGCTAGGATAACAAAATTAAATTTTTCTTGTTTCTTTCAACGATAAAAATTGCTAAAATAATAAGGTCCGCATCGCACAACAGTATTTTAATTTTACGTCATTGTTATCAATTTGCCTCATTAGCATAAACCAAGTTTCAAATCGACAAGCAAACAAGCTCAATAAAAGAAAAATGAAAGTTATTTTTATTAAATACCAAGCTGCAAAATTGAGCATCTAAAAGCTCACATATTAATATTCGCTTAATTAACAATACAATTATTATAAAATATTTTTGGTGGCAAAGTTCTGTGACTTCTGAACTACTCAAGTTTTACTCCAAATTTGCAGAAGTTAGGAAATGTGACAATCTCTTTGTAGGGCCTTTCGTAGTCTGGTAGAAGTTCAATAGTCCTGAAGACGAATAACATCACTCACTTGCTATGTATTGTGGGATTATGGGAGGAACAAAGGTCGCCATGTTTTGAAGTAACACAACGAAAATAAAGTGTTGTGACCATTTTGTTTATCAGAAAGAAGGCAAGTAGTGATGTTGAGATTTCATACGATTCCAAAGAAAAAATGGACAAGAATAACGAAAATGGATAACTTTTTTTCACAAAAGCAAGATGGCGGATTGTTACGTCATTAGTTGTATTCCGTTCTATTCATGCTAACAAGAAAAACCAGCAAAACTCGCCCGTTCAGTAACGCTTACAACAAATGAACCTTATCCTGCTATTAACCATCACTAAGCAAGCAAACCATAATGAGACAAACCTGAAACACCAGACCCAGGACTGCTCGTCCCGCCGGCTGCAAAAACAATAAAATGCACAGGTTTCGGTGAAGATGAATTTTCAAAGTAATAAAATGATCATTTTCCTTATTTCTGACGCTTTCTTACAAACAGACGGGAAGCCGGGGAAAAGGTCGTCAATTCGAAAGCCAGAAAGCAAGCCAAACAAGTCAATTAGCGAATTGACTCGGGGCTTAGTGGAAAGTGTAGGGTTGAGTTTGGTTGAGGATACCGGGTAGAACAAGTAAGGATGAAAGAAAGTCCAACTTCAGGTGTTCGGAAAATTACGACGCTCTTAGGGACCGGTCATAGAGTAAAGGGGGGTGGAGTGGGCTAGAAAAATAAAGCCTTATGAACGTAGTTAGTCACTCGACCGCCTACCTCTTTTCTTATAGTTTTGATTTCACATGGCCAACCCCTTGAACACTGGAACAAAAATTGATAACCACCCTTGACTAGTGCTAATTCTCTTTTGACCCACCCCAGGCTGAATCATTTTGGACCATCCCGAATTTTAACCATCCCACCAACCAACCCCCCCTCCCCCCCCAAAGACCAGTTCCTTGGTTTTAACATCGGTGATCGACGTTAGTACCAAAGGATAATATATTCACTCATGAAAATAATTTCCTACCGTATAAATACTTTATCGCATTAATATCTTCTTTGCCTAGAGAGAGGTTCGGAACATATCCAGGGGATGCTGGAAACATTATTGAGTTCCTGTCGGTGGAGTGAGCCAAGCCAAGACTATGCCCAATCTCATGAACAGCAACTGATAGCAGATTGGCGCCGGCATAGACTCCATCTGTGAAGAACTCGTCGTCATCAAAATGGAGTCTGCCGTCCGTCGGGAAGAAAGCATGACCAAGAATACTGCCTGATCCATCAAAAGGGGTGTTACAAGTACCATGTTTCTTGGATCCAAACCTTAAATATACCCAGGAAAATTTCAGTCAAGTGTACACTTTACAATACTTTGATTTTGCGCACTGGCTGTTGGGGAGTCGATGACCCAAAATTTTAGGAGCTCAGATATTTATTCCAAATTAATGATTGACGACAGAAACAAGCGGTTTTCGTATGAGTGGGGAAACGTTATAGGTACTGAATTAACAGCACATATACAGTACGGTATCCAGTAACATTGGAATGGCTGGCGGTATCATCTGATACTAACGTCCGTGTAGGTTGTTGAAATTAGAAACATTTAATTTAACCCAAAATGAGTAAAAGGGTTTTCACTAACCATTTATTTTGTTAAGCCTTGTCCAGAGCTTAATCTGGGGGGGGGGGTGCATGGGTGTGCATACTCCCCCACCTTACCCCCACCCGAGATGAGCTATTTACAGTCAATAATCGATTTAACATGATTTAATTTTGGTGCTCGAGTCCCAGTCATAAATGGTGCCCCCCCCCACGAAAAAAATCCTGGATTCGCCCCCTAGTCCTGTTAAACATACTTACATTATTTTAATGTTTGCTTTCGTTAAGTCAGTTGTCAAAGTGAACACCATTCCACCTGCGTCAGCCCACAACTTGAAGGCCTTGGCGATGACAGCCTTTTGAGCCGGCACGGACATGTCAGCGGTATATGCCTCAAATCCGTAGAACAATGACGTCGTATTCCATTTCTTTTTAGAAATAGCGAATCTTTTCTGTCGGCTGCCTGAAGGAAGACCACATAATATATAGCTAATTAAATTAACGTTGTCGCTGAAAAAAGCCTAAAGCCCAAAGCTTTGAGAGCGGAATCATGAATTTTTTAAAAACTTGGACACATATTATTCCTTAATTTCTTAGATAGCCTACAGCGAAATTTGTTAGTAAACAAAACATACTTGAAAGCCTTTAGCCTTTAGGCTTTTTTCAGCGACAAATTAATTGAAATAGCTATATACTGTGCACTGAAATTGCTCTATGTTGGTGCAAGTTTCAACTCACCAATAGATCATTTTACAGTTCTCTTTGCTCAACTGCAGCCTCGATAGCGCGTAATTTATTCTTTAAAAATTGACCACAGCCTGTGAAATTCTTGAGTGCTTCAATTGTTCATCAATGTGAAATGCCTTAAATTATAACGGGCTGTAGTCAAATTCTAAAGAATAAATTACAATGCCAAAATCAGAAACGAGGCTGGAGTTGATCCGAAGAGAACTGTAAAATGGTCTATTGGTCCCTAGACGTCACGTGGTCTAATGGTTGTACTAATTTGTTTTACAGTCACCAAAATAGACTATATCGCTAGTCTGCCGCAGCAGTGCATTCTGGGACTGCTATCTCAGTTAAATAACACTGAAAAAATCACGTCATGGTTTCGTGGTTCTTTTGTTTGGTGTTATCTGACTGAGATAACAGTCCCGGAATGCACTGCTGCGGCAGACTAGTAATATAAACTATGTTCGGACATCGTTTGGAATTGACGTACGAACTTACTAACGTTTGAACAAATTAGGCAACATAATTTGTTATCTTTATCCTTAAAAACAGCAAGGAAATTTTAAACCAGGGTTAAACAACGAGATTTTGCTTATATACAAAACCGAATAAACAATTCAAGTCGAAAATTTGTTCAAAAGTTAGTACATTTGTATGGAAATTTGATACGTTTTGGAACGTGACCTTGCTAGGAGCTAATAGGCGAATTGTTGGTTTTCATATCCGCCATGTTGGTTGATTTAAACAAATATTTTCAGTGAATTATTTTGTTACAACAACCAACTTGGTGGTCATGTCTCTTGTTATTTCATTCTCTTGGAAATGATTACCCACCACTTGTATCAGACGGAGAAACCAAAATCTACTCTAGATAAAAATACTGAATGAAACATGCTACTTTTTGAGATATTATTTATTATTATTCTAAAAAAAATGTGGTATATGTCACTTACCTCTCATGGTAAAAGAGTTTACAGTTCAATTTTGCTAATGATAGGTTTAATTTGGCTCGACGCCCGACAGGTCGAGCAGTGGCGGATTTAGAGGGAGGTTGGAGATTAATCCCCCCCCCCCCCCGAGAAAAGGAGAGCCATATGCCCTAGCTTCCGAATTCCTATTATGTGCCCCTTTCACTTGCAAATACTACATATTCCCTAGTTTCCATACATCGGTTCAATGACCAAACACAAAGCTCTCGAGCGAGGCGTCAAGGTCCAGTGGTCTTAGTTTCAAAAGATTATGCAAATATCCCCTTGGAGGCTGAATACTTTGTGTTTGACCAGTGAACCGATGTATGCAAACTGGTGAATACTACGGGTGCTCCCTCCCATACAAAAAAGTCATGAATCCGACCCTGCCGAGAGTGAAGTTCCTTTTAGGGGTCATAAGTCTATCTTCTTTGATAAAAAAATTATTTCTCAAAAATCCAAAATAAAAATAAAAAACGAACAAACAAAAACCCTCCCTGGATTCTTTTGTTTGGTATTTCTTTATTATACCAAAACTATGCTTATGGCCAAGGTCGCTTGCCTGTTGAATCGTCGTCAACCTCGACATCAGGTACTCCACATCGCTTGCGTTTCATCTCATTCATCGTTATGTTGTCAAGACGACCAGTGACTGGTAGATGCATGAATCGTTGGAATGTCTCGACTGCTGTTCTGAAGTCCTGGTTGCCCGTGGAATGGTGGGATATGTAGTTATACTTCTTAAGGAAACTCTATACCATGATAAAAAAATGACTTCTAAGTAATCAGATCATGCAGAATAGACCAAATCCAGTTGGGCATAATGTTTTCCTATTTCAGAAAATGTGTCATTCTCTTGGAAATAAGATTCCTTGTTCAAGGAATACTTCAGTTTCGAGTTCTCGTTATACAGGGCGTTAGCCTTGTTTTTGTGTAGAATATTTACATGCCTCAGTGAAGGTCTGTGGAATTTCAAAGTGTTTGTATTGTTGAAGTTGTGCATTCTTTACTTTACTGTTGGTATTTGTGAATATTTTGACAATGAAATGTGGTTAACTCTGAGTAAATGAGACTGTAATCAAGGGACACAGTAGTAATTTGCGAACTCGAAAACTGCCTATTCAAAGCTTGTTTAATTAATCATTGCTTAAATTCCTTAAATTCCCTTTCAAACTTTGCCAAATTTGCGTCGAAAGATGAACTCACAATGTGTGAATATATTCTGATGGGTGTAAATGCCCCAGCACGAAAATCAATATCGATGGAAATGGCTTCAAACGGCAGCTTTACCACCAAAGCCGCTGTTTTGCCTGAGAGAAACTGCCGGATTATATGTTTCAAGTGCGCAATGCATTGTGTATTCCTTAAGTCCATATCAGTACTTCTTCTCGAGCGTCTTCTCGTGGAAAAAGAAATAATATTCAAGGGGATCGAATGTATCTGAAATGGGGCAACTACGCACCACGTACAGTTTATTGGTCTATTGGCTCAAGCGATTTGGAGAAACATTGAAACCAAAATGAAAGCAAAGAATCGAAAAAGGAAACTACAATAAGTAAGCCATAGCAGAACAACAACAACAACAAACTTACTGACAGGTAGGTGCTAGATATTCTGCTTATAAAATACATAATCTATATTTCAGTTCTTTCACACAAGCTTGACTATCGTATGTCATCATACAATACTCACAAAAGCTTTTATCCACTTTAAAAATGCATCTCCCGATGCTTTCGTATTCACTCCAGAAGTTCGTCTCCGCAAAAGGTCGTCATTCCAGCTTGCATCTCGTGAAGTTCCATGGTCATCGCCTGAGCGGCGTCTGCTAATTCTTTCCAATGAAGCACTGGAGAAAGGCATGGTCCCAAAGGCCAAATCAGTAGCGTCAATGGTCGGTTTTTGGTTCGATTTAGAAGATGTACTACTATGCTTCTCGAAGGTTTGTTTTTCTTCTCTTGAACTGATTTCGTTCTGTGGACTATCGGAAACTTCAGGCCCTCTGATGTAGTCGTCATAAGTTGGCTTTGTAGAAACCTTTAAAACGAGAAAAACCCATGGAAGACAAAATAAAAGAAATCTTACAGTCTCTCCCATGTTTATAATAGACTTGTCACTAACATAATGCAGGGACTGAGAACTTTCAAACTTTATATTTATTGTGTTATATAGGCGATAAATGTCTTCAATATCCTAAGAACTTCTCAGATTTCACCACTGAAAGTTTTTTGAAGTAGGAGAATGCAAAATTCTTAAAAAAAGCTCTTCGGACAATAAGAACCAAGGTATTCATTTCTCTTAATAGCTATTTTCTCATTTAATTGTTTTCCGCTGGGATAAGTGTCCTTCACTTTGTTATGGACGTAGTAACACTTTACTCCTATATATATATACACTTGACTGAAGTACTAAAACTCTCCTAAAACTTATAATGTCTTTATATTGTTTGTTTTCACGTTACTTCATCGCGGCCATGTTGGTGGTATTTAACAAAAGATTTCTCATTAGATCCATTTGCCTGTACCCACCAACATGGCCGCCATGCCTTTGTCTTTTGATCCTTCTGGGATTGGTTGTAAACAAGCAAAAACAAGCAATAGTACTTTGGGAAAACGTTCATAACTTGTAACATTTTCTTTAAGTGAAACTGATTCAGTACAAGTAAGGTTTTTTTTATTTACCTAGCTACTTATAGCTTCAATTTCTTTAATAGATGTTGAAAGTCAACTATTAAATATCAAAATTAAGTCAATCTACTTTTTAAGAGATTTGCTTTGTCGACATTAAGGTAAGAATCCACCTTTGATCATCCTGAGTTTGTCGTCATTACAACTGGCGCAGCTTCAATTGTCCTCAACTGTTTGCGACCCACAGACGGCCATTTGGGTGACGTCTTAACCACGTAAAGAAACAGGAAATTTCTAATCTGAGATTTGACTTTTATCATCCGATGCTAACTAAATAGCTTACCATATTATCCTTACTAACTAGGCTTAACTTCTTAATTAACAGCTCGTATGTTTTGAGTACCTAAGCCTGGTTCAAAAAAAGTTTTCCTCTGCAAGCGACATAGGCGATACGAGATAGATCATTACAAGGCCTGACTCTGAGTAAATATAACAATCTGTCATATTAGGCTGGTATCAAGGCATTCTGTGCTGCTGGCAGCCAAAAGAAGCCATTTCTAGCACTTTTAGCTTTTGTAATTTGCACCATTTGTCCATACAAGACTGCTTTTTAGATTTGATGACGACACCCTTTTGAAATATGTCGCTATTAAGGTATAAATTACACGGAAAGCAGAGGTACATATTAAAACGAGTTGAGAGACACTTTGAGATTTCAGTCACCAAGTTCTTGTGTTTTGATGTTTAGTTTCTCATGTAAGCGCCATACACGTTAGACTCGTTCCCATTTTTCAAGGAGTCGTATTTCCAAGATGCATTAAGCTGCATATCAATACGTTTTAGAATTACAACAGCAACAAAAAATTGAAAAGCGTAGTTTAAAGGAATGATAGAAAGCGAAGGACTTTAACAAAGAAGTGCAGAAATTGTGCAGAATTCTGTTGTTCTTGGCGACAATAACTGTAAAATCAAATATTGGAAAAATATCAAAATGCCCGAAAATGGGACAATTTTTGCTTTGATTACAAATGAATGAATGGATAACTTTTGTTTTAATTCCCGCCCAAATGAATCCAAGAAAGAAAGGAAAAAAAAAAAAAAAAGAAAAAAAGAAAAAAAAAAAGAAGGAAAAAAAAAAAAAGAAATAGAGAGTGAAAGACAAAAGAGAGAGAAAGAGAGAAGGATATTCGGATCAGATTGAGCATTACAAGCAAGATAAAATTACAGCGTTCTTTGACATTAAAGATCAACCAGTCTGAGTGAGTGAATGATGTCATCTTTGATAATAATTGTCATTAAGACTACTTCTGTTTTAGCTGTAAAAGACTTTGAAAATGATTAGAATATCAACGTTAAAGGGGGTTGCTGTAATATAAGTCTAGAGACAACCTGAATTTGAAATAAAGATCTAAGGAGCTTTCATTTACTATGGCGTGGAGGGGGGGTGGGGTGGGGGGTCGACAAAATTTAGCGGGGATTACGTTATCTTGAAAAGTTATGTAGGCGGGGTTATTAAGCAGAGGTATGGCTGAAGTCTTGGAAATTATGAAATTCTTATCTTCCACACCGCGGTTATGAAATGTTTGTGCTTGGTAGCCATGTCCAGTAATGTTGCAATTGCCCCCTCCCCTCCCCTCCCCTCCCCCCTCTCCCGTCTAGTGATATGAGTTTACCATGGAAATTTGTCCTTCGTCTCTTCAAGAGTTTTTGAGAAACTCAGTCTTAAGACGTATTTACAGTAGTCATACAGTTAATAAAACCCCTTTATCGGCTTTAGGTGTACGATTTCCAGTAGCCTGCGTTGCTTACAGTCTGCGTTTGCGAGTGGAAAGTAAAAGCAAGTGCAGTTTTGAAGGTACTTTATTCTCCGTACTCTTGTTGGTGATAGATGACATCTAGAAATAATGTAAAAAATAAGTTAAAAAATAAAAAAAATAGATGTTTAAAAAACTCAGATTAAAGGCACGACTGTGTTTCGAAGAAGGCAATTTATAAATGTCAGAAATAAAAGGTCAAAAATTTACACTATTTATGGACAACAATTAGGTTCAGAAAAAGCAAGTAGGTTTTTAAAAAAGGAACTCGTTTTCTTGTGACTTGTTGGCCTGTTAGTTCGTTCCCCGTCTGTTCGTCTGCTTGTTTTGCTTTATTCTTAATCGGCTCTCATATACGTGGGCCAAACCGCCTCGTAAACAAGGATGAATTCCTCGATACAAAGTTGAAAGATATGTGTATTAATTCCTGTTATAACGAAGCATGCATACGTAATACACATCTCAAAAACGGAGATTTAAACTTTGACCTTGACTACGTCAGTAAACTTGTAGATAAATTCATTGGTACGTGACAAACAGTTACATAGTAAGAAACGACTTCTATTTTGCAAAATATGTTTTTGGAATGCAAAAGAATAGTTTCGAGAAGAATCTAGTTCAGTCTCGACTTGGAACCATTGTTTCTTGATCATCCAAGCGAATTCGGGAAAGGTCTATTTTCTGTCGTTATCTCTTGCTTAGTTCTAAGAGAGTAGATTTCGTATGAAAATTCGTCATTATGCCGTGTCTCACTGTATTCGTAACTGTGCTTTGTGATTGGATGATTCACACGAAAACAATTGGAAGCCATTTTCAGTGTTACTGCATACCGCACCGTGTACGTGCTGTACCGTACGTTTCCCACTCATACGAAAACCGCTCTACTGCATACCGTACCGTAAACCACTCAACGTATTCTGAACTGGTTTATCTCTTTTTTTCTCCTATCCACATTAGTATCTGTCCACATTACAAAACTATCGTCAGTCAAATCAGAAATTGCCCCAATTCTTGGCTTATGGCCATTTGTCAAATCCTCAGACGTTTGTTTGGCTAAACGTAGAATTTCATTGCACAGGAATCCAATTCAACCAGCGTAGAAATTCCATAAATGATATCACCCCATTACCGTCATTATCCATTCTTTGGAATTCTATATCGCTGTTAACTTGTTGGTAACCAAGCGAGCGCGCAAGTCTCAGAAACTCCCTCCGGTCCAGTGATCCATTGTCATTTAAGTCAAACTGCTTGAAAAGTTCCACAGCTTTGGAAATCAAATAAAACCTTGATTGATCATGAATGCATCGATACCGCTCACCACTGTGTAGCCAGTCTACAAACTCGTTGTAACTCACTTTATGGTCTCCATTTTTATCTATCAACAATGTGAAGACGTCTGCTTGGTCTGTGTTCATTCCCAGGTCTTCCTCAAGAAGGCTTCTTACCTCTTCTTCTTCTAAGACGCCATTATGATTTAAGTCGTATTTACGAAAAAGGCTTTGAATGACAACTTTTGGGGTGCCACACGTTAGATACTTTTCCCCAGCTTCCATGGCGTAATGCCTTCACCACCTTTAATACTTGCAATGATCTTAGTCACTGAAAAATTCAGGAAATTCGTATAGATTCCGAGTGAGCTCCGAGATGAACAAATGCTGTTAATTAAGTCTAGTGATGCTTAGAGTAACGTTCGTGAACATATTGACAATAGTTATTGGGATATATTTGAATGATGAACATTTAATAGTCATGAGGTACACATTAGGTACTTCAGTTTGACGTATTCCAAGTTAGGAGATCAGCTTGTTGACGTCAGTGGACCTCAAGTTTGTAGTATGTTCTAATAGCGAAGCGTGCGCGGCATCTGCAGATAACACAGCCCTTGAACACAGGCTTGAACAATTTACGATCATGCTCAACCTCATCCAGTAACTGCATAATAGAGAGAGGGAGGGAGGGAAGGCTCGATTAATCGATCACCAATCTTCCAAAACAGGTCGGTTGATTCCTTTACAGCAGTATAATCCCACAAGTCTTCCAGTAACAGGTCGGTGTAGTTCCCACATACAGCCGCATTAATAAACCTTAAGAACTTTTAAGAATATGGTACTCAAAAAGAGATTGGACAGCTGTTGTCGAAGGCTACGGAAAATATTGTTACATAGGCATAAGTTAGTTATTTTATTTGTGTTCCAAATTAGTTCCACAGCTCCATAGTTACTGTTGCTACGTCCATCAAGCCAAAACATTATCATCAGATTACGGCATCAAAATGAGCTATAAGCGATAGCAACAAATGAAAAGAATAACTGAATATGAAGAAAAAGCAAAGGAATGTGACTAATTACTAAGAAAGTGACAAATTGACATGATTAACTTGTCGGTTAAGTATTGGTTTTTCCCAGTGAATGTATTCACGCTATGCATAAAGCAGTATTCCTCATTGAATGTGGAATACTGCTTTCTGCTCATGTGCTAAAGTAATAACAACCAGCCTTCAAAAGAGCATGATAACATTAATAAATAAATTAAATTTCAGGGTCTTAGCACAAATACCTGACAAGTTACAGCGATTTAAATTTAGAAGGATTTGTATG
>WUAP02131799.1:0-29420 GCA_015163945.2 Stichodactyla helianthus | reverse complement strand
GCACCGACCTACATAGGAATTGCACCGACCTACTATAGGCATTGCACCGACCTACTATAGGCATTGCACCGACCTACTATAGGCATTGCACCGACCTACATAGGAATTGCACCGACCTACATAGGAATTGCACCGACCTACTATAGGAATTGCACCGACCTACTATAGGCATTGCACCGACCTACTATAGGCATTGCACCGACCTACTATAGGAATTGCACCGACCTACTTAGGAATTGCACCGACCTACTATAGCAATTGCACCGACCTACTTAGGAAATGCACCGACCTACTATAGCAATTGCACCGACCTACATAGGAATTGCACCGATCTACTATAGGAATTGCACCGACCTATTATAGGAATTGCACCGACCTACATAGGAATTGCACCGACCTACTATAGGAATTGCACCGACCTACTATAGGAATTGCACCGACCTACTATGGGAATTGCACCGACCTACATAGGAATTGCACCGACCTACTTTAGGAATTGCATCGGCCTACTATACGAATTGCACCGGCCTACTTGATGAATTACTTATTTACTATTAGTACCCTTCGGCGGTCGCTAGCCGGCCCCAATCAAAATTACGTTCCGCGGTCCCTGCTTCATTTGTGCCGAGAGTCCGTCTTAGCCATTGATATGTATCCTCAAGCCCAGTTCAGACGTTGAACTTTTGCCGCGTATCGAATCTGAGTCAAAACTTTTGTTTCTACTCATTATCATCTAATTTACATTGAATTTGGCACGGCAAAAGTTCGACGTCTGAACTGGTCTTACTTCTGACATATATATTTAAGATCTTTTTATTGAGTTAAGTTTGCTACTTAATACAAATTACCTGGGTCTCCTTTAGCCTTTTTCTCACAGCGTCCAAAAGTACACACCATTCCTTTGCAACATTGCTTCTCGCGTGCGCATGCCATCTTTTCTTTGTGACAATCCTCACAGTACAAAAGGTTACAGTATTTACCTTCTTTACAGGGCTTCTTCTCTGAACATTCAGCTTCGTAGTACCCGGGGGCTATGATCTGAAAACATGAGGATGACGTGAAATCTATCTATATGGTACGACTAACCAACTGGGATAGGAAGAGAGGGATTCGGGAACTAGTATCTTACGGATTCGTTTTCGTCACGGTATAAACGTACTTAATGTTCTTTCTCTAGCCTTTTTTCTCTTTCCTTTTCCGCCATGTCTCTTTCAGAGATGGCGGAGAGAAGGTGTAACAGACAACACCGTACCATATGGTCAGTCTTCACCTATATAAACGCCTATAAGCCGTGAGTAACTAAGAGAGTCAAGAAATAGATTTATCCGAGTGGTACGGGGAAAATGAGGCATGAGATTGAGCTAATTTCAGTAGTGAGTCGATGAAACAAGACACAAAGGCACAAAGCCGCGGTGAATGTAGAGCAAACGGATATACGAAAGGGAATGGAGTTGCGTCTTTTTTGTTGTCGACGATAGATGAATTCGATATTCATGTTGCAGAGGCTGACATAACAGTGATCTTAAACGCCGTTTAAATGGCCATTTACACTGAACAATTAACTTTTTTTCCCCTTTCCTTGCGCACAAGAATCTTTTAGATATTTTTTAGTTCCATAGCACTTACCTGTCTCTTCTCGAAGTGCTTTTCACCATTTTCATGTCCAGCTATGACTGGCTTCGTCAAAATGTGTTTCCTTACGCGAGCATTCAGTTGTTTCGCTACCAATGCTCTTTTGCTCAAACCTATAACATCCATTTTGTCCTTTTGTCTGAAGCCATCGTTTTCCTGTAATTGTCTTAGGATGTTTTCGCTGACTGTGTATTTTATCTTGACTCCTTTTGCTTCGGCGATAAAGTTTTCAGTAAAAATATAAACAAAGAATGCAAAGGAAAAGCGAACAAAGAAAAACTTGAAGGACGATATCTTAATTCTTCTCATTTTTTAAACCATTTAGAATTCCTTTTGACATTTTTAAGTTATCTACAACCACAATTTTCGAAAATAATTGGAGTCCTGGCGCTGCAGACCTAGGATCTTTGAAAAACTCAAATTTAACAATGTCGTAAGCTTTCACATTGATACATTTGAATATAGGCGGCTTAATTTATCAAAAGTTTTGGTTCATAGCAAAAATATTTTGAATAATGAATGACATATAAAAAGCTTTGTTCCATAAACAATTGGACCTGCCGTCTGCCATCGCCTCGAGCTAGGTACCAGCTAGAACACCTTTATCTCTCACTCTGGGTTACCTGTGTGAAAATTTTGGGTCAATCGTGATCGACTGCGGCCTAGATATCGTGCAAAAAATTGCCAGAAATTATGGCTACTTTTTGTTGAAAAGAAAAAGACATATTTGTTTACTGAGAAAAGGCCGCCTTGCACACACTTATAACCAAAGTTTAATTGACCAATTTCGCGAAAAAAATCGTGTTTTTATTTGTCTTTTGTCTGCTGGAGGCCATTTCAAAAGACAAAGAAAGGCATAAATTCGATCAGGGGTAGGGAAAGTTAATTTACAAGAACCAAAAGTGCCCTATTCGAAATAAAAAATCCAGTATTACATTTTCATGGTTTTCTAGTTTTTTGATTCATGATAGAGCCACAGCCAGGTTTAGTGTATAACAGCTGAAGCTGATAACACGTGTGAGCGTAACAAACAATTAAAATTGACATAACAATTTAGTATACTCCGATGTCAGTCGATTCAAGAAAAGTGTTTGGAAATTGGTCATGATTTGAATTATAGCACGAGGGTGTCCCTTCACGTAAAAAAAAAAAACTAACAAAAAACGAGAGTTTCTGATTCGGGAAAGGTTGCAATCCCTGTGCGGGAAGTTGGTTTACATATATATATTATTAATTTTCAGCGTTTCGATTGAGTTTTCGACCTTAGTTGTTATATGAACCAATTATTTTATTGACTTTTAAACATCTATTTTTTCCATGTTTTCAAATTAATAAATTAACTTCCCGGCTAAAGTATACTATATAGTTGACTAGTTTCTTTGTTGCCAAGTTACGGCAGTCTTTTCCCTGCCTCTTCTCTTTCTACCAAAAACATTCCGACTCTTGGAGTTCTTGGTTATTATCCGGATTCGTGATAGCTGCACTTGGGGGGAGTCCTTTTGAGACGGAAAAGACGGTCCAAAAGGATATACCTCTGTTGTCTTTGGAAAATGAGTAAAACCGAACAAGGGGTTGGAGAAGGGACTCTTTACAAGACAATACTAAGACAATACTACAATAGTAAGTCTGAAGACACGCCACTTGCACTGTCCTCCCCCCTCTCTGTCCCCTGATCTGAAGAGCATCACTCGAAGATCCAACAGTGTGGATGTTTATAAATATTTCAGCTCGGGCATAGTTCGGAAAAGCTTCGTTCGGGATTCGCTCATACGATTTCCTTCCGAACTTCCAACGAGACGGGGGCTTAGTAGCCAAGCAGGCTGACGTGTTCGATTGCTCCAATGAATCCAACATGGCGGACAGCTGATCGGAAAAATAAGAATAGTTACAACACTAAATAACCAGTAATCTACCCGAAAACTCCCCCACCATGTGGGGCAGGCTGACCTCCGTGGCTCAGATAGTCACAGACAAGCTAGAGGAGAGTTTTGGCGACGATCAAGAGCAACCTGGAGCTGCTGCGACCCAACCTAAGGTAGTCACCAACATCTATATGATGTATAAGCCTACACTGCAAATTTATAGGAATTTTAATTATTTATTTGTGTATTTATTCTGTTGTTTGTCCATGTCTATTGTGCAGAGTGCAGAAGAGATAATATCGGATCTAAGAAAGGCGTTGGCAGAGTCTGAGAAGCGGAATGAAGATATTAATCATGAATTCCAGAAACTGCTACGTATGAAAGAGGTGAGTTTGATGATTTGATACGGTGATTCTATTCTATTCTACTCCAATTAAATTAAACAAGCTAATGACTAAGAATTTATTTGTTCACTGTCCACCTGTTTGTAACAGTATTTTATCCCTTTAAACGGAATCCAAAATAAATTATTTGTTTGTCATTATTGAATATAATTAACTTAACTCACATTTACTGTGGAAATTCATTATTCTATGTATGGAATATTAATATTACTTTTGGTAAAATAATTTTACAGAGAGAAAAATAGCAGCAGGAATTCTGTTGTTTTTGTGTAATACGTCAACAATGCCAGGATGTAGGTTTTGGTAGATACCCCTTTTATTTTGAGGTATACGTAAAAAATGGTGATCCTTGCCCTATTTGCACCCCTCCTTCCCCTGCTAATTGATGACAAGTCCCTTACATCAATTAAAACCCTGTGGATGTGTCATTTATTTCATTGATTTATCTTTCAGGAGGAAATTTTGCAGCTGAAGGAGGAAGGAGCTGTGCCAGGTGGCAACAAGGAAGTAGTACAATCAGATACAACTGATGAAGAATTACATAAAACAGTTGACAATTTAAAACAACAGCTTAAAGAAAAGGAAAATGAACTTGAGGTGCATGTGTGAAAATTGTGTTTTAATAATTTTTAGAATTTTGTATTAATAGTCCTGTTTCACATTCCATAATTACCGCTGTAATCCTTGACCACAGATTCATTTGTACAGGTGTAGCCTCGTTTAAGATCAAATAATTCATAAATACCAATGGCAATCCAAAGAATGTACAACTTGAACAATACAAACACTTTTAAATTCCATGGACTTTCACTAGTATCTATGAATAATTTACTTATGAGGCTAACCCTGTACAAATAAAACTGGACTATTGTGAAATGTTGGCATTTTGTTTGCTTAGGTATTCAATGCTTGACCTTTACTTATTTCATCACTTGCCCTTGGGCTGGTGGAACTGAGAAGTTACTAGCTGAGAGATAACCCATTGGCTAGTGGTTCTTATGTATTGCTAGCCTAAAGGCAATAGGTAATGTGTACAAGCTGGATTTTCTAGCACAAACCATGATAAGAAACTGAATACTCCTGCTATTTTGCCTCCAATAAAAATTCAACAAACAGTTTATTCTTATATATTCTTCAATATCTTCTTCTTCTAAGAAGATAATGGAATAAAAATTGACTCAAAGATCTTGTGATTTCTTTTTTCACTCTCTCTGTACTTGGATTCCCATGATACTTTGTGAACTTTGTTGGTATTGCATGATTGTCCAGGTGTATAGTGTAGTCTTGAGAAAGACTGTTGTTGACATCTGATGTTTTGACAACCTGACTGGAAGTCACCTTCACAGTGAGGAAATGATCAGACAGAGATGGTATTTATGTGTTGGTTCAGTTGGAAGTGTTGTTGAAAGGGATGTTGGTGTGTGTGGAGGCATTGTCAGTGTTTTTAAGTCATTAATTAATCTGTTGTATGGTGCAGGGAGTCTGGCAGTAGTTAAGTGGTTTCTGTTCCGTTTGTGAACTTTGATGCACATTGCTTATTTTTACTAGTCACAGACTAGTAGTGGACTACTGCTAAGGTTGAGCATTGTTACTACAGATATTTACCCTGATTGTTGCTTATTGATTGAAAAATATGTAGTTAAATGTTCATATAAATGCAAAATATGTGTCTTCTAATAATGATATAAATTGTACATGATGCTTTGTTTCAGATATCCAAAGCTTCATTTGAGCAAAAGTTCAACAAATTCAAAGCAAGTGCAAAAACTAAAATTGGAAAACTAGAAGAACAATTAGCTGAATCAAAGTCTTCTGGAGCCACAAAATCTGTAAGAGCAGTAACATAATGATGATGATTGTTTGTGTCTGTTTAAATTTGTAAGATTTTTCAAATCAATATCCATGCTTCTTACTATCAAGAGCACACATTTTGGAATCACACTGTAATATTATCAATTATTATTCCATTTACCTCCACCACAGCCCCCCTCCCCATCACATGATTCTCCCCAGACATCTGCAGAATTGAACACTTTACTTGCTGAAAAAGACAACATCATACAAACACTATCACACCAACTTGAAGTCAGTCAGAAAAGAGAGAAAGATTTGGAAATTGAAGGGAGACAGAATGAAGAGAAATGCATGGGTGAGATTGCTTCCAAACTAATGGAAATTCAGCAGCTAAAACTAAAGCATGAAGAAGAACATCATCTGTTGGAAGAGAGGAATAAAACTATCCAGGAATTAATGGATAAAATGGAAGCACAGAAAAGGTTAATATCCAGTCGAGATGAAGTGATTGAGCACCTGCAGTCGATGAAAGATATTCAAGGAGGGTCAGATGAGATGGTGTCTGTTCTGAGAGAGCAGGTTTGTGCTTCATAATTTACAGTCATTGTTATTAGGCATTTGTGTGAATTAAGTTTAATTGTCATTGGATTTTATATATTAAATATGATTTTTGAGAGTACTGTTAGATAGGTTGGTAAAATTTAATCATCAGTATCAGGAATACTCCACTTTCAAATTCTGTTATGCAGGGTTATCCTTGGTTTTTAAAATATTCATGTGCTTCAGTGAATGTCTGTTGAATTTCAAAGTGTTTGTATTGTTGTGATTGTTTATCCTTTCATTTTATCCTTGGTATTTATGAATATTTTGACACTGAATTGGCACTAATCCTGCAAAAATGAGTCTTAAATCTAGGTGTACAGTGGCATTTTGTGAATACGAAAAAGGTCTATACAATACAGGGTTCATGTGGGTCTTGGAAAGTCTTGGAAAGTTTTGGAAATTGAAAATGCATTTTTCCAGGACCTTCAAAGTTTTGGAAAATTGATTTTTGGTTTGCTAGGTTATGAAAAAGTCATGGATGTTTTGTAGCTTGTCCAGCTTATACCTGTCAGCACTGTACGTGTGGTGTACATATTGTTTTGCATTGGTAAATGTATGTTGAATGTTTCAGATCCATGAATTTGGGTTTATTTTTGTGCTTTGTATGGTTTTGGAAATTTGAGTCAAAGGGCTTTGGAAAATTTTGGAAAAGTTTTGAAAATTCTCACAAAGGATCCTGTATGAACCCTGCAATAGCTAAGGGTGCCTTTGGGAATACATGTAACCCTAAAGCTACTTTAATGAGCTATTGAGCTGAAATACAGAAAAATACAGAAAACCCGTAGAGAAACTCTTGAAGCACAAGAGAGAACTGACAACAACTGATTACTGGTCCAGGGGTCAAACCCACGACCAAGCAGTGAGAGGTGGCATACCATATTTAGTCGATAGACTGAAAACACCAATAAACGCCGCCCCCAAATAGATGCCGCATCTATAGTGCGGCGTTTATTTGCGTGCATGATATAGACTGCGAGCAGTCCCTCTATTTTCCTTGGTCTATTTTCCTTGGTCACTGTCTGCGCTGCCTTTGGTTTGCTTGGCTGAGGGAGATTGGTTGTGATGATGTGCACTAACAAGCAAAAACTAGACAAGAAATAACATTCTTATGATTGTACGGTATTTGCTAGGGGTAATTATTGTGAAATCTTGTTTGAATAAAGTGATTTTGAAATAAACGCTGCAGTGGAGTTGTGAAAAATTTAATAAACGCCGCGGCATCTAATCAAGTAAATACGGTATTAGCAGGGCACACCACCCATACCTCCATAACACTTTTATCAATGACATCATCTTTAAGAAGGTATTAAGATTGTGGGATGTTGGTTTTGCTATTCAATTTATGATAAATTTCATGATACTATCTACAGGTTGGTGCAATGAGCAGTAAAATTGAACAGCTTGTTGAAGAATGTGAACAACACAAAAGAAAAACAAAGGCTTTGCAGAAAGAAATTGATTCACAGAAGGAAGCAGTAGAAGCAAAAGAAAAGGTGAAAATGATCAGGAAAAACCAAAGTATTGGAGTATTTTATATCAAAATCTTTTGACTTTTCAAGATCCAACTTGAAAAATATCCACTTCTATTTCTCCTGGTTTATAAAAGAGTTTTCCAATGAGTGAGTTTTCCAGACTTCTAAACATACTGTCCCATTATTCCAGATTGAACATGAGAATGCAGTATTGAAGCAGCAGTTAGAACAACAAGAAGCTGGCCACCAGGGAACAATCAGAATGCTACAAGACCAGATCCAGGCCAAAGAACATAAACTAGCCGCAGAGATAGCAGAGATTGAGAGATCGTACAAAGAAACAGAACACATGTTGAAAGAACAGCTGGAAGAGAAGTCAAGTATCATACAGGTAAGAAAGTCTACTTACCTACACAATAAATGCTTACCACATGTACATGTAGACTAGTACATGGATACAAGGGGGGGGGGGGGGTCAGTCAAAATTTTGGGTAATATTGGGGTCCTGAAAAGTTATCAAGTTTAAAACAATATTCGTGTAAAATTATACACAATAGAAAAATTCGGAATACAGACAAGAAAAGGAAAGGAAACGGCGACTTACCTCTTTCACGTTTTACACTTTCAACACGGACGGGAAAGCTATAGTTTTCAGGTCAGTGACCTGACGTTACGGACGTCATGACGTCAGGAATCCTGTAAATTCACTTCCGTTTGTCCGTACTCAAAAACGTCTGGTGCTTAAGCTCTCTAATATGTTTGGGTGTGTGTGTGGGGGGGGTCAGGTAAAAATATGTAAACGGAGAGGGAGGTCATGTAAATATTTATAGACAGATTCTGAAATCCCACCAGCACCTTCTCCCCCTATGCTGAATGACCAGTCCCTAATTAAATATTATTTCATTAATTATTCATGAATCTGTGAACTATATTTGTCTGAAGTGATGAGCTGCCTTTACAGATTAAAGATCATTGGTAGTTCTAAATATGTTACATGTATTAAGGATTTGCTGAATGTAGATGGTCTGTTAAGACCCCAAAACACAGTGCAACTGTTGCGTGCAACACTGGTGGCAACAGGATTTTCTTGCAACAAAATAATTAAGATAAAAGAACAAATTTATTGAGTATTCTGATAAGGAGTACACCAAAACGTTTCCTTCACTGGCTAAAAAATATTCCGCCATTGCTAGCAAAGTTGCAGTTGTGTTCACACGGTAAAACTTGTTGCGCGCAACGTTGGTGAAGTGGTCGCACTGAGCAATTTTATTGTAATCTAATTTTGAATTCCTTGATTTTTACAACTTAATTCCATTAAATTTAAGGCCAAAGATGAGGCAGTCGCTGTGATGAAAATGGCTCTTCAGGAAAAGAATTTCAGCGGTGAATTACCCAGCAAATCCTCCAGTCCTGAGAGCGAGAAATTAATAAATCTCTTAGAGGAAAGAATAAGCGAGAAAGAGCTAATTATATCTCGACTACAGAGTTCACTTGCGGAAGAAAAAAGTCGTGTGTCCGAAATCTCAAAGTCAGCAGAATCTTTTGAAGAAACTGCGAAGGATTTCAGAAAAGAAATTGAGCTTTTGAAAGACGACTGGGGACTGAGAGAAAAGGAACTAACGGAAAAGATAAAAAGCTTGCTTAAAGAACTGAAAGACACCAGAGAAAAACACGAGACAGAGATGAGCGAGAAGGATATGCTTTTGAAGGAGAAAGACGTTAGTATTGCAGCAAAAGAGGAAAAAATATCTGCTTTGCAGCGTGAACTACAAAACAAAGACAGCCAGAGTACAGACGTTGCGAATGAAAGACTGTTGCTTCTCGATACAGAAAAGGAAAGACAGTTTCTTGACGAAAAGCGAAGCTTTAAAGAAAGTATAAAAGAACTGCAGGAAGAACTAGATCAAGTCGTGGCGGAGCGAAACCAGCTAAGAAGGGGTTTTAAAACACCAGACAAAGACAGTCAAGATGAGCTGAATCGTGTCAGGAGCGAGAATGAACAACTTTTGAAGGATTTACAATCTGCAAGGCGAGACGTAGAGCTAAAGAACAAGGAAGCTAAAGAAGCTACAGGAAAGATGTTAAAAACAAAAGGACAGCTGAAATCAAAGTTAGCCAATCTAGAAAAGGAAAATGGCAAAATGGCTAACGAGCTCGAAGCCCTCAGAAAGAAGAGACCAGGAGCAAGCGAAAGTAGTAAATTACGGGAACAGATCGCAGACTTAGAAGAAGAGAAAGGCAATCTTCAATTACGGCTTGTAGAGTACGAAGAAATGAGGACGAATATTCAGGAAAAGGGGAAGGCTCTAAACGAGCTCAAAGAAAGGTGTGCCTTGCTTGAAGAAGAGAAGAAATCCCTCACATTGAAAGTAGTTGATGCCGAGGAAGAGAAAGGCCTCGTACAACTCCAAAACGTTGAATACGAAGATAAATTTTCCAAAGACGAAAAGCAATTCACTGCAGCACAGAACGAGAAAGTTAAGCAGCTTTCTTCGGAACTTGACGAAGTAAAGAATTCGTTAGACAAAGCGAACGAAGAAATCCGAGAAAAAACGAAGTACTCCGAGGAGTTAAAGAAGACTGTCAACGAGCAGAACGCAAAAGAAACGATGTTCGAGAAAGAAAAGGCTTTCTTTGAGCAAACATATTGTGAACTAAAAGAGACAAATGAGAATCTGATAGCTAATCTCGCTGAGGTTGAAGGATACCTTTTGAGAGAACGAGAAGAAAAAGTATCATTTCAAATCAGAATGGCACAGCTGGAAGAAGAGAAGGAAAGCTTGGAAGAGAAGAAGACGGAGCTCCAGCAAGCTCTGGATGATTTTATTTGGACAACTGAGAAAGGAAAAGGAGCTGGAAGGGTTGAAGAAGGAAATCAAGAGGAAGGTAGGCCTTTAGAATAATTAATCTGTAGACTTCCTTGCAGCAATATTCCCAACACAGTTCAGTTTGGAGGACAAAACAAACGAGATTTCCGCATAATAACAGTCGGAGCCTCAGAAGAGTATGGTTTTGTCCTCTAAATCAAAACTTCATTGAGAATTACCATTCTTGACATCACATCAAAGCAATTGTTTAAACGCTAAGGATCATGGTCGTGGGAGGGGAACAAAACAGTAACAACACAAAGAAAATCGATATGAAATGCGTTTTCTGGACCGTAGAAAATCAGTAACAGCCACCAAATACAGTAAATATATCAAACATAAGTACATATTTTATTTGGAAACCAGAGAATTTGAGTAAACTTTTCTTAGCAGAGCGAATTTAGTTCAAACTTCTATTGTTGTTGATGATTCTGTTCCCCCTCATAAACAAGCCGTGACGTCATAATGAAATAGGGCTAATGCTGTAAGGGGTCTATTGGTGAGGTGACAACAGTCACGTGACCATTTCCCGCTCATTCATGTCTTTATTCATGAATGCCCCCCACATCGATTAAAGGCCTGTACACACTAAGGGTTTTGCTCCGGGAGAAGGCTCCAGGATGGATTGCTCCTTTGTGTGTACCAAATATTTCATGTAAAAAGGTTGTGGAATTTTGCCCCCGGCTCACGCTCCCTGATATTAAACTGGTTAAATATCAGTGAGCATGACCACATCGTGCAGCAAGCTCCTGCAGCATGCTGTTGTGTGTACTAGGGGTGCAAAATGACCCGGGAGCCTGCCTCTGGAGAAAAACCCTTAGTGTGTATGGACCTTAGTGATGCAAAATTCTTGGTTCTCAGAAGCGGGAGAAGAGATGGCAGCGAGCGCAGGGACGATCGTCGGCACCTCTATGGAGGGATCTTCGTTCACAGACATTATCAAGCTCCAGGAAGACGAGAAATACGGCCTAGAAAGAAGAATTGACATTCTAGTTAAGGTATGCACTGAAATCAAAGTTTCTAAGGGTCACGTGATAAGTCTGTACATACATGAAGTCACGTGATATTCTTCTGTGCGCCATCCTTGGGTATGTACTGTGTTTGTGATCTTTTTCGGCCAACATGGGTTGGGGCAAAAAATATTGTTAGTTGATTCATTTATTTTCTTACCAGTCGATTTTTTCAGTGTAATCATTCAGGGACAGATCCAGGATTTTTGAGGGGGGAGGGGAGGTGCCCCCAGAACTTTTTAATTTATTTTTTAGCAATATTTAAACAGGCGGTCCAGTTCAGCTGAGGCTGGTTTGAATGGAGGCCTGTAATAAACTAAATAACATACATAAACATGACATATTGAACATGATAAATAGAAACTACTAAAAAAAGAAAGGTATAGGATAGAGATCTTACATTATCAGGAAACCAATTACGAACTACACAAACTGTAAGTATATTTATTTATTTAAAGGGGATACTTTAAGGGGAGGGGATGTTGTTGAGGGAAGTGCATCATTTATGATTGGGACTTCGAGCACCAAAAGTAAATAATATTAAATCCATAATTGACTGTAAATAGCTTATTCCAGGGGGTGTGTGCACCCATTGTACCCTTCCCCTGGATCCTGTCACTTATGGCACATGATTTTTTTACTTAGGAGAGGAAGAACTTCCAAACTCGCGTTGAAGAGCTTGAAGAAATGCTTGAAGCCGAGCGAGAAAAACAAAACAAGAAAAACGAAGAAATTAGCTCCGACGAAGACGCTGAACATGCTAGACAAGCGCTGGAAGAGACTTTGAACTCGACGATAGAAGAATTGCATGAGGAGAATGAAAAGATAAAGTATGACATCATTTTACAGTCAAAATAAGAAAACCTTGAACACCTAAAATATGTCTGGAATGTTAAGCATCGTGTTCTGACTAATCACACGCGAGAACATGAATTCGTTTCTAATTAATTCTCGCATGTTATTGTCCAGAACACGGTGCTCAACATTCCAGACATATTTTAGGTGTTCACGTTTTTTTTTTTAGTTTAACTGTAAATACGCATTGAGTACCGCAGGGGATTGTCTGCCAGTTTAACAGCCCACTACAATAGAGCAAATCCACTTGGGCTTAATGTTTTCCCATTATTCCCTTGAGAATGCGATTTTTTGTTTGAAGCTCATCCATATTAACGTTCTTCTCAAGCGCTACTCAAACACAAAGAAACTATACCCAAGGGAATGACACGTGGTCTTAAACGGGACAACAAATACGCCCAAGTGGATGTGGATTTGGTCCAATGGAGGGATAGTGCCTTAATATAAACTTTCCACAAGCGATAGAGCTGGTTTCATATGACTGCAAAAAGCTCGCGGCAAGAACACGGTCGTGACACGGTCAAGGCTCGGCAAGACACGTCAAAATTCTAGAAAAGATCACGGTTCCCGCGGCACCGATCGTGCAGCGAGCTTTTTAAAGTCATGAAGTCTGTTCTAATGTGTTTATCAGGCTTGTATCAGTGGATGTTTTCTTTTCACGATGGTGCAGATCCAGACTCCAAGATATCGCCCAAGCCAAGCTCGAAATGGAGAAGGCCCTAGGAAATGCCCAAACCTTTTTGCATCAGAAAACAGAGGAGAATGAAAATCTGGAAAAAGAAGTGAATGAATTGAAGCAAGAAATGGGTGAAAAAGAGATGATCAGAAATGAGAACGAGATGTTGAAGCAGAAATTAAAGGACGCTGAAGAAGCTAAAACTAAGTAAGTTTAATTTAGTATTTCCCAAACGTCTGTTCCAGTCACGCACTATTCTTTAAAGTCATGTGCAAACGAGCCCAACAACATCCAACATTGATGGGTCCAACATTTTGGGAGCGTCTGTCTTATCACCATGTTACGTGTTGTTGGGACTTGTCGGATGTTGTTGAGTGAAGCTTAAAACGCTTCAAATTTTTGCACCAACAAGTGTCAACATTTCTTTTTGAAAAGGTCTAGAAAGCAGAAGTGTTATAAAAATCTTGAAAAAAGCCACAACACTTTTTAGTTTGACATATATGTTTCGACACTGTCCAGTGTCATTTTCAGTGTGAGATACAATTTTGAATTGGTCTCGCTAGATGTAAATAAAGCTAGATTAGAATCACACTTGTGTGCGTTTGGACAGGATTTGAGCTCACGCACACTACTCATCGTAGCTATGGAGATTTCACGTCAACAAAAGTCTACAATACTACAATACTATTGGGATTTGTTGGAGCCGTCTATCAAATTTACTTACAACAGTTTGAGTTTGTAATTCTTTGATTGACGAATTACAAACTCAAAAGCATGTTTGTAAATTTTAAGCACACGAAAGGGTGCCATAACTCAAGGATTCTTCTGCCAGTTTTTCTTTTTTTATTCACTTTTACTTGTTTTTTCTAAGAATCGTGAAGGAACTGGAAGACACAAAAGAAGGAAGCATAGCAAAAGAAGATTACGAAAAACAGTCTGCGCAGCTCGAAGAGATGGAAGTTTTGAAATCCAAGATACAAGAGCTGCAAGATGAACGCACGAAGATCTGCAACAAAAAGGAGGAATTGGAAAAGAAAATTAAATATATTATCAACGAAAATGAGGTAAATTATGAGCCTACGCGCTGCTGCTACTGAGAATGGAAATTTTTATATATTTAGGTTTTATTTCTGATAATTAACGAACAGAGCAAAGTCCTTGGGTGCCATATTGGATGCCATATTGGATGACAAAAGATTCGAAAAATAATTTCGTCCAATACATCCAACATGTCTGCTATACAATGAGTGATGATGTTGATTTTGATCAAAATGATGGTTGATGATGATGATTTTGATGATGATTTCTATCGTTGAATCCAGTCACTTTGCCTAATGCTCACAAACTTCGTTCTTTCTTCATTGTCCTTTGTAATGTAATATATAATGTTCTTGCACAGAAATGTTCAGCACGATGCTTGCCTATAAATTCCGATAAAATCCGAATTCTTGGACTTTGATGCACTTAAAGGTCCGCTCCGTGTACCTAAAAGTTAGGGTAACCCAACTGTTAGGGCTATTGCTCTTTAGTTTTTGGTACCCCTTCCCCCCCCCCCCCCTTCGAGGAAATAAAACAAAAGAGTTGTTTCTAACATCAGAGTCACTCTACCTTCATGTAAACGGTGCCTTCAAATCCAATAGCTCCAAGAAAAATACAAAAATACGAAATCTGTGATCGCTAATTTTTGGTCGTGTTTTTCTAACTCTCTTACTATATCCAAACTATTGTTTATATAATACTTTGTATGTGATATAAAACGCAAAGAATGCAGAAACTATCATAAGGGGAATAATGCTGAATTTATGTTTAGTGTAAAAAGGTATGTGCATATTAAAGTCAAAAGCGTATGTCGTATTTGTTATTTACAGCGAGGGTAAGTCTGTGGTACGAATGCAGTGTTTGGTAAATAACGGAGAATCTGGTTAATATGTATCTGTTCATAAAGGCCGGGTAAATCTTAATTTCTGTGATAAATTCCAGTGCTTGATAAAAGTATGGGGTTATGTACTGTGTCTGTCGTTCATAAGGGAAGTATTAATGCATAATATCCTAGTTAATTGCATGTGTCGTCATTCATCTCTTCATCCATCCTATGTTCATTCATTCTTTTCTTAGTCCATGCTCTCTGAACTCCAGATGCTTCTCGAAGCCAAAGAAGAAGAGAATAAAGAGAGTTTGAAGAGACTAGACGATCAGTTGGAAGAGAGGGAAAGACACACAGAGTACCTTGAAAACAAAATCGCACAGTTACAACAAAATCTGCAGCTTCTAAGGTAGTCCACGCTGAAGATAGTTCGTCGCATTAATTACAGAATGTCAGCAGCTGATATGCAAATGAGACAATAAGCATTGTATTGACCCCATAGCCTCACTTGTATGATTTGAGTATCATTGCAGGCTTAACTGTAGTATTATCGATTTTAATCTTTTTTTGCATGGCAAAATGAAATGCAAATTTGATGCGCATGCGTGTTTGAAGGCAGTTTGATATGACGGATTTCAAGACAGCACGTTTGCACTACTTTCTGTGTAAATTTAATTTTCCATGGGCTTAGTATGCAAGATATCTTGCCTTTTCGTAAAACTTTGAATTAACTACTTTTTCGCCTTATAAATCAAAAAGAACTCCCATAAGGAAGATCAAAATCGGCCCCCTCGTCTCCCAACCGGACATTTGTAGTACCCTGCTGAATGCGATCGACCAATTCTTGTGTCCTTAATTGGCCATTTCTCGAATCCTTGCCGAATGCGGTCGGCCAATTCTCTCAAATTTCCACTGAATACAGTCTGCCTCTTCTCGTACTGATCGAAAGTTCTTTGTTGTGTGTGATGATATGATTTTTCGTTGCATTTCAAGGTCAACCATGCAAGAAAAAGAGCAGCTCATTATCCAAATAACAACTGAATTGGAAAACAAGGACAAAAAGATTTCTGAAGCCAAAGAGAAGTTACAGAGTAAAGATGACGAACTCTTCTCCTATAGCGACAAGGTTGCGTCAAAAGAGACTGAATACTCCGAAGCACAGGTAGGCTTTTATGAGCTCGTGCGCATGCTCACAAAAGGCGGCGATCATCTTTCTGATTGGCCATTCGCTGGTGGATGAAAATGCGTTGTAAAGGCGGACTTTGTTGGTACCGCTGGAAAAAATATCCAAATTAATTTGTAATGTGGTGTTTGCTTTCAGCACCTGCTACAATTGAGAGACGCTACCATTTCGTCGCTGAAAGAAAAGTTAGAAGAGCAAACAGCCCTGTTGGAGAGGTCTCAATCCATAGTAGAAAAGCAACGATTCCGTGCGGATTCTTTGGATTCTAGACTTGAACAACTAGGCAAAGCTACAACCAACTCGATAAAAAAAAAGGAAGCTGAGATAATCGCCTTGAAAGACTCGTTGCAAAAGGTTGAACAAGAGAAAGTAGAGGAAGCTGTACATCTACAAGCCAGCGCTCGAGAAAAAGATGTTTTACAAGAACAGTTGCAAGGGGAAATAGATTCTTGGAATGAACGTGTTCTGGAGCTCGAAAAGACGAAGGAGGACCTTGCAAGTGAACTTTCATCAACCAACACTGTGGTGGACGACTTAAAAGGAGTAAATGAAGATTTGAGAAAGAAAATTTTGGAGCTTGAGTCGAATCAAGAAGAACTTTCAAAGGAGGTGTCTTCTGCTAAATCGTCTATGGCTGATTCAAAAGAAGTTTATGTCGCCTTGCAAAAGAGAATATCCGAGTTGGAAGATATGAAGGCTCAATTAACTGATAAACTGGTAGAATCAAGTGCTTTAGAGCATGAGCTACGAAAAGAGGTGAAAACCTTGAAGCAAACTTTGTCAGATACAGAGCTGAACAAAGAGGATTTACATGAGGCTTTGAAGAAAAGGTTGGAAGAGTCGAATGAGGCTAACGAAGAACTCACGAGAAAGCTTGCCTTGTCTGACGATGAAGTCTCCCAGCTAAAGGGGACACTGGAATCAGAGAAAAATACCTACGAGAAAAAGATAGGCTCTTTGCTTGAACAGCTAGCAGAAGTAGAAAATGAAGTTTCAATATTAAATGAATCTTGCTCGAAAAAGGACGCGGAGTTGGAACATGAGAAATCTATAATTTCAAACAAGAATGAAGAGATTGAAGAGATTACTTCTTTGAAGGAAAATCTGGTGAATGACTTGTCTGCTTTGATCGAAGAAAGAGAATCCAAGATTAAGGAACTTAATCAAAGCATTGCTGAGAAGACCCAAGAGTATGGCCAAGAAATAGAGGAAAGGAATAAACAGGTACACGAACTTGAAAGAAAGGAAGCCCAATATTTGGAAGCGTTGGAAGAAAGAAGTAATAAGATATTGGAACTAGAGAAATCTCTGTCAGAAAGAGCACAAGAAGATGAGAAGGAGAAAGAATCGAAAGATGCTCAAATTCAAAGTCTTGAAGAGAAAATACAAGAATTAAATGAAGTGTTAGAAAAAAGAGATGGAAAGATGCTTGAATTGGAAAAAGATCTCGAAGAAAAGATTGGGGAGCTTACCAATGAGATTGAGAAAAGAAACGCAAGAATCAAGGATCTGAAGGAAAAAGGAAAGAAAATCTCACAAGTAGTAAAAAACAAGGAAGAGACTATTCAGAAGTTGGAACAGGAGGTTGGAGAATTAAAACAGCAACTTGAAGTGAGTAGATTCGAGTTGAAGGAGAGTTTAGGCCACAAGTCAATCATAGAGGAAACTTTGGTCGCTAAGGAAGCGTCTGTTGCATTGGCTGAAGAATCCCTATTCAAACTGAAAGAAGAAAACGAGCAGAAGGACAAAAACAGTCAGCAGATTGAAGATGAGAAGAAAGCTTTAGAAAACCGTTATGAAGAAGCTATCTCAGAGTTGGAAAAAATGAAGGAAAGGTTTGGACAGCTAAAAAAATATCTTAGCGACAAGCAAGACGAGGAACATGGCTTAATTCAGCAGAAAAAGGAAACGCAGATGTTACTAGAGGAACTCCAAAACAAAAATACTCAGTTGGAGCAAGAACTGTCAACTAAAGAAGACCAAATAGCGAAATTAAGCAAAAAAATCTCAGAAAAGGAGAGAGAACTTAAAGAGGTCTGGAAGGAACTTGAAGGGTACGTTGCGAAGGCAACTGAACTTGATGGATCGATTAAAAAGAAGAACCAGGTCGAACATGATTTATTGCAAAAGTCACAAGAATTAGAAACAAGTGCAGCTAAGTTGAAAGGAGACCTGCGTAGCATGGAGTCAGACAACAAGGTTCTGAAAGAGGAAGCTGAGAAAAACAGTGAAGAAATGGCAAAGTTAAGAGAAGAGCTTGGCTCGAGAGTTTCAAGTTTGGAATCAATTACCAAAGAATTTGGAGAAATGCAAGCAACTCTTGATGCCAAAGATACAGAAATTACAACGCTCAACCAAAGCTTAGAGGAAAGGACAAATAAGATTTCTGATCTAGAAGATGAGTTATCATTGTCGGTAGAGAAATTAAAAAGATTCAGGGGTGAGCTAAAGAAGCAAAAGGGCATCAAAGAACAGCTTGTGTCCTCTCAAGGAAAGATTCAGCAGTTAGAGAAGGCTTTGAGTGACAAAGAAGGTACAGAGGAGATTATTAAGAGGAAAAACGAAGAGATTGAACTAATGCAGGAAAGTTTTGAGGTACAAACGGAACAGATTTCAACGCTAAAAACTGAGCTAAAAAATGCTGCTTGTAAAGTACAGGATCTCGAAGGGCAGCTCGAGGAGAATAATGACTTAAAGAAATGCCTTGAAGAAAAGGAAAACGAGCTCAGCATTCTTCAAGCAAGTCTTGATGAACGAAATTCTAGTTTAAGCGCTCTGGAGGCGAGCTTTCAAGAAGTTAGCTCGAAAGCAGCGGATTCTCGCGAAGAGATTCAAACAAAACTTGAATCAGAAGTCAAGACATGGAAGAAAAGAGCTCAAAATCTCAAGAAAGCTTTTGAAACAAATGCTAAAGAGATGGCGGTTTTGAAAGAAGAACTTGAAGCAACCAAGAAAGATTTAGCCCTAGGGAATTCCAAGTTAGAGATCTACGAAGGTGAAATAGCTTCATTGATGGAAGGAAAACTTAGGTTGGATGATGAAATAAAAGCACTTGGCGAAGAGCTTACGCGTTACAAGCAAGAAAAAGATGACTTTGGCAAGCAAATAGAAGGTCTAAAGGATGAACTACAATCTAAAGAACTGGATGCCATGCAGCTTGCAGAATTAAAAGAAAACTACAGAAAGCAAGCAGAGGAGCTCCAAGAATACCAGAGAGAATATGATTTAGTTTTGGAAGAAAGAAAGAAATTGACAAATTATTTAGAGAACTCTGAAAATGAGAAGAACAACGCCAGAGATGAAGCGGAGAACTTGAGGAAGAAATTTGAAGAACTGGTTTTGGCCAAGGAAGCAATTTCTGATGAGCTTGCCTCGTCTAAAACAAATCTTAATTCTTTACAATCTAGTTTTGACAAACTTTCTGAGGAGTTGAAAAATAAGGCAGATTTGTTAAGGAGCAATACAGATGAGAACGAAAATCTGAAATCACAACTTGATATCACTTTGAGAAAATTAGAAGAAGTTGACCAGTTGGCTAAAGGACAGATTGATGAAGTCATCGAACGAAAATCCGCTGAACTAGAAGAAGTTAAATCGCAGCTTGTTAATGCTGAAGAAACGAAGACAGAGCTGGTGCAAAGTAATGGTAAGTTGGAAAAAGAGGTGGCAAATTTGGAGCAGCAAATTCAAGTGCTTCAAGAGGATAAGAAGAAACTAGCTGCTGCTTTGGAGGAAGGCAGTGAAGAAGCCAGAAAGTTGACAAAAGATCTAGATGATGTCAGACAAATGCGTGAAAATTTACAGCAAGAAAAAACAGAAAATGACACCTATTTTAAATCAGCATTAGATAAAGAAATCCAGCTGAGAAGCGATATCGAGGCTGAAATCGAGGGCTACAGAAGTAAAATCGACACCCTGCAGAGAGAAAAGGAAGAAATGAATGTGCGTTACAAAACAGCCAATGAAAAGGAGATTGCTTTGAGGGGTGAACTTGAAAGGGAACTCGCTCAACTCAAGAACGACACCAGTGTCTCTAAGACAGAGCTAGAAGAAAGCAAGAATAAAATAAATAAGATGCTCGAGGAAGCCATCGAGGAACGAGAAAGTCTCCAAAACGAACTGAGTGCTGTGAAAAATGAGCTGGAAATGGTTAAAAACACCCATAAAGATTTGGAAAATGAGAAGAAGGAGTTGAATGCAATGCTAGAAAAAGCCCTTGAAGAGCGTGAACTCATTACAAATGAATTAGAGAACCTTAAAAGTGAACTTGAGGCTACGAAAAGGAATAAAGCGGAAACGGATGAATTAGTGAGGAGCTCTCTTCAAGAGGAACTTGACAAGAAAGATTTGATGTTCGAAAGCCTGAAGACTCAACTCGCAGCGCAGTTCAATGAAGAGCTTGAGGAAACACTGCGGATTCGAATCGGCGAAGTCATAGGAGAGAAAAACCAGGAAAGAAAGGACGTTGAAGAGGAGTTGAATAAGAAACTGGAAGATCTGAAGACTCACAAAGATGGAGTCATTAGCAAGCTGAAAGAGAAAGTAAGAGAGAAAATAGAACTGAACAAGAAAGTTAATGCCGAATATAAATCAAAAATTGAAAGTTTAAAGAAAGAATACGATGCCAAATTGAAAGAATTAGATGATAAAATACAAGAGGAAAGGAATTTGAAAAACGACTTGAAAGATGAAGTGCAGAGACTGAGTGCAGAAGTTGTGCAGCTAAGAGAAATTGAACTCGTGAGGAATGAACTTGAAGAGGCGGTGACCGGAAAAGACGACGAATTGAAGAACTTGAAGAGCGAATTCCAGGCAACACATCAAGAAAAAGAGGACATGAACTTAAAGTTGCAAGAGGCTTTGCACGAAGCACAGAACCTGAAGCTTGACTTGGAGAGAATACAGACTGAAAAAACTGAAATGGATATTCGTTTGCAGCAGAGTGCTTCTAAAGAAGACGTCCAGAAGGCAGTAGGAGAGAAAGACAAATTCATCCAACAGCTCAAAAAAAAGCTTAAAGAAGAGCGTACTGAGAAAGAGAAAATGAGAAGAGAGATGAGTGAAAATGAGAAAGTAGTTGCTCAGAAAGAAAAGGAAATCGAGGGATTGAAGGACGAATTTGAAATGAAGACGGAGGAACTCCATGTACTGCATCAACAAGAAATCGCAAAGTTAGCGAAAAACGTGAGAGATAACATGACTGAAGATGTTTCTTCAAAAGAGCAGGCTCTGCAGGAGTTAAGAATGGATCTGGAAAAGAAGGAAAAGAAATTGCTGGAAATTGGAAGAGAAAAGGATGAACTTTTGTCGAATCTGACTCGAGCTGAACAAGAAATATCCAGAATTAAAACAGATTACGATGATGTTATTACTTGTATGAGAGCAGATCTTCAAACTGCACTTCCATCGCAAGAAGAATCGAAAGAACTAAATGACATCATCGTTAGTCTGAAAGGGGAGAATGAGAAACTTAAAGGAAGTCTGGAGTCAAAAGAAAAATCTTTGCAAGCAACCAAAGAGGATCTGTTACATGTTGAGGAAGAGTTAAATCTCGACCTCGAGAAGGTAATGCGAGAGAAGAATGAACTTGATGACCAGTTTAGGAAAGAAAAGTCCTCTTGGGAATCAAGCTTCATGGATATGTCTGCTAAATATGCTGAACTAGAGGCGCAGCTTGAAAGGGTGAATCTTGAACGAAGTCTTTCGCAAGAGGGGAGCGATATTGTTAAGGTAAGAAATTGATCACTTATACAATCGGCATCTACAGGGACAAGTTTTCCTTGACAAGTCATTTTTAGCCTTGTGCTCGCATAGACGATGACATTTAATAAGTGCCAGCCTTTTGACAATGGGGACTTCGGAAGGAAAACCTTGGTGAAGCTAAAGGTATCATAATTCTTAGCTTATAACATTATTTCGGTCATTTTGGTGTTATTCTGATTAGGTCATTTGGTCAGTACCTCCAACATGGCCGCCTTGCTTTTGTTTTGTTTCGGCTTATCTTCAATAGTCGCAAACCATCAATAAAATGCATGATTATATAATAAGAAGGAATATTCTTTCACTCACAAGCGGAAATATAATTCTGGTAAGAATGTGCATGATGTGAGAACCATATCAGATTGGAAATATTATATTGGCTCTGAGTTACCATTGCAAATTATCAAGCCTTCATTTTGCTATTTTTTACAGCGCTTTTCATAATTCTGCGACCTACCGACTCCAAACTTGTGGGCGAAGTCGGGCGTTTTGGCTTCCGTCAATTAAAGTTTCAACAGCCTGAGTTAGTAATTATTTTGATTGACGGAAGCCAAAACGCACGACGTCGCCCAGAAGTCTGGAGTCGGTAGGTCGCAGAATTATGAAAAGCGCTGTAACAAATTTATACAAATATGCATTCTTATTCGTCATTTGTATTTTTGCTCGCCTAAAAGCTTGCGCCAAAACACTCAGCCATACCAGACGGTTAGCCAACTAATCTTGTTGATACTGATATCTGATTATTATTTAAACTTAATTTATTTCTAGGGTGATTACGAGGAGACATCAACCGACAAGGAAACACTTGAACTTGAGAAGGCCAAGAAAAATTTTGAGAGAATTAAGAATAAACTGAAAAATCACGTTAAGCAGAGCCGAGAGGAAAAGGAAAAGTTAAACAAAGAAATCGAGAAAATAACAAACAAGAAGGAAGAGGTCTGTGAAAATCTTCGAGGAGAATTTGACAGAGTGTTGAAGGAAAAAGAAAATGCTATAGCCTTTGTGACGGAAGAACTCGAAGCCTTACGAGAAGAGAAAGAAGCAACCGAAGACGAACTGAAATCCCAAATCAAAGCACTCGAAGCTCAAACTAGTTTACCTGAACAAAATATCGAGAAATCTGAATGCAAAAACTGCGAAGCTCTCAAGGTGGAACTTGAAAAAGCTCTCCAAGCTCAAGATGCAGATTCGAGTAGGTTACCTGTACAGAGCAGCGAAGCAACTAGCTGTAAAAAATGTGAAGTACTAAAGAGGGAACTAGAGAAACTTGCCATCGAAAAAGAAGAAATAACAGAAGTCGTAAAATCTGAGTTTGATCACATTTGCCAGGGGTTGAGGATTGATCTCGAAAATGCCATCAAAGAAAAAGCAGCTGTTCAGCATTCAGCACAGATGGTTTGCTTGGAACTTGAACAAAAGCTCCTCGATAAGGCGAAATCCTATGATGAACTGGAGAAGCTGATCCAAGAACGAAATGAAGTTGATGGAACCTGGAAGGAACAGATGATGACATCAACGGAACACCTGTACAAACGGGCCGAATCGCTGCACGAAGAGAAAGAATCCATGGAAAAGATCAAGCAAGAGCTGGAAAATTCTTTAAGGGAAGCTAAATCCGAGAATGAAAGGTTACAAAATGCTTTGACTGAAAGTGAAAATACCAGGAAACAACTGGAGAATGAAGTAAAAAAAGTGCTTGCTGACAAAGGACAGGTATGCCAACACTTAAGAGAAGATTTCGAAATTGCTTCCAAGGAAAAAGAGGATGTTTTACAAAACTTGAAAAATAAACTCGACGAAGCTAGAGAGGAAAAAGATTTTGCGGACGTGGAGTCGAAGAAGAGCAAAAAGGAGCTAGATCGTCTGAAAGAAGATTTCGAAAAAGTTATCCAAGACAAGGAGGAAATTTTACTCAACCTGAGGGAAAAGCTTGATGAAATGCGCACAGAAAGAAGCCAAATAGAGGAGGATTTGAGGAATGGATTTGCGGAGTCTCAGATTGCTCTTGAAGATAAGATCAGAGATCTGGAACAAACCATTGAGAAAGCTCATACGGAAAAAGACGAAATGTTTAAACGGTTGGTTGCAGATTCTGAGAAAGGAAAAGAGGAATTGAGTGAGGGATTCCAAAGAGAATTCGAAGCCATTCAAGCAGAGAAGGATGCCTTGATACAAGAATCCCAGATGAATTTGGAACAATTACGAGACGAGCTGAAGGATGTGCGCAACGAGAAAGAGGTTCTAGAATTAGAGTTACGAAAATCAAAAGAAGATATTACATTACTTCAAGAAAAGGGTGAGCAAGAGGAAAAAACTCGAGAAGGTTTGGAAGAAAAACTTGCGCTTGAACTTGAAAGGTTTGACGAAGAGCTTAAAGATACCATGGAATCCTCGAAATTAAAGATTGAAGAGATCACAACAGAAAAGAACGCTGCTCTCGAGGAAGCGCTTGATAAAGTTCGTAAGCTCAAAGAAGAAGGAATACAGCTGGAGCTTTCTCTTTCCGAAAGAGAAGAAGAGGTAGTTCGAGTAAACAAAGAGCTAAAAGACACAGAGGACAAGAACAAGGAAGAGCTTGCAAAGAAGGAAAACGTCATTCAGGAACTAAATCGAGAAATAAGTCGATTGAATCAGATTGCCGATGATAATATTCAGGATAATACAAAGCGTAATGAATTGATATCCGAGAAAATGAACGAAGTGGATGAATTAACTCAACAACTAAAAGAACAGACAACGATTAATGGCAAGCTGAGTGAAGAAGTGGAACAGCTGAATCGTATTATCGAAGAACTGAACAAGGAGAAGACGGATTTGAATAGCGAAATGGAGTTGCTTCAAAGAAAGGTCAAAAGTGAAGACAGCTCATCTATTGACTTAGAGCCTTATCTTGATAAGATAAAGGTACTAGAAGAAGCGATGGAGTCGCTACAGCAAAGAAATAGTGAACTCGAAGTACAATTACAAAGTGTTGTTGTACCAGAGTCGGGTGCACTTCAAACCGAAGCGACTCCATCGGGCATGGATACAGGAAATCAATCAGATGAACTGAACAACTTAAGAAACGAGCTTAATACTTCGCAATCTGAATTACAGAAGATAAAAGACATGAACGAGAAGCTTAAGAAGAAGCTCAGACAGGTTCTCAAGAAGCGAGGGCACGAGAATGATGATGGCGTTGATGCTGAATCGCTTAAAAATGAACTGCAGAAAGCTCGGGAAGATAAGATTAATGGGGAAAAGATTTGCCAGGAACTACGCGTAGAACTGGATAAAGTTGTGCGCGAAAGAGAAAAAATTGTCAATGATTTGAGAGCGAAAATGCAACATCTTCTGGACGAGAAGGATAAACTCCAAACCCTGAACGACAAATTTGAAAAACTGGTTGAAGAAAAGGAAGTGGCCATCAAAGAAATGAAAAAGAAAATCGCCAATCTTGAAAAGAGTACAGCCATGGAAGAGAAAAACTTGATCATTGCAAAACTAGAGGATAAAATCAAAGAGCTTAGTGAAAATCATGAGAAGGCGTTGCAGGATGCGAAAACCGAATTCGAAGAATCATTAGCGCAGCAGACGATTGTTTTAAATCTGAAAGAATCTGCTCTCGGGAATGCAAACCAGAAAATCGAGGGACTTCATAACGAACTCGAAAAACTCACAAAGGAGAGCGAGAACGTTGATGAACTTAGACGAAACTTTGATCATATCGTATCGGGTCTGCGTGAAGACTTGGACCATGCACTTCAAGGCAAGTCGGCCGCTGACCAACTGGCTTATGAATTCCAAGTCCAGCTAAGACGACTAGAAGCTCAAACTGGAGATAAAGCGTTTCCAACGATGAAAGATGCGTCAGTTGATTGTGTGGACATTGAGGATGGTCGGGTAGAGGAAAAAGTAAAGGAGATTAAAGGCTATGTCGTGGAGCTTGGGGCTTTAAGAGTGGAAGCAAGCTCCCTGAAAGCAGAATTGGATCGTCTAAATAAAGAAAGTCAAAGCGACAACAGTGTAAGTCAGGAATCAGTTCAAGAGGATGAGGATCCCAAACCATCCCATTCGGTGAAAAGCCTTCTTGAAGAAATGAAAGAGCTTAACTCTGCTAACGAAGAGCTGAAGCAGAAACTTACCGATCTACGAGAAAACTTTAACACGGATTTGGCTCAATTTGAGCAAGATTTACTCGCTTCAGAAAACGACAACCTTTCTCTCAAAGAGGAGTTAATCAGTAAAGATATTTTATTGAAAGAAAACGAGAAGGTCAAAGCAGAGATGGAGCACATTTTGCAAGGACTGAGAGAAGATTTACAAGAAGCGATGAACGACAAGGTAGAAAAAGATAGAGCACTGCACAAACTTAGAATAGAAACAGATCGATTGAGAAAACAGATCCCCACCAAAGGCAAACCAGTTCCAGTCATCCTTCCTTTCGAAATCAAGCAAGTTGCTGAAAGTTCACCCGTTGATGAAAGCTTTGGTCCTGATTATATGCAAGACATCTTGAATATTTCAAGTGAGGAGCCTCAGAAGTTAGCGTTATTACCAGAAAACGAATTGCCTTTGAAGTCTTCGAGGGCTTCCACTCCTATGAAAGACCAAGGGGTTAACACAGATGATCTTCAGGTTCTTGAGAAGTCAAATATCGAAGAAGAAAAGGTTCAAGATACAGCAAAAAAAGGTGAATTGGAAAAGAAGTTGCAACAGCAGACCAAAATCAACTCCAAATTGAAGCATATTGTAAGAAACCTTAAAGAAGAAGCTGAAAACTTAAAAGACGAATGCGAAAGAGTGTCGAGTGAGAGTCTAGAGAAAGAGCAGAGGTTAAAGGACTTAAGAGCTGAAATGGCTGCTTTGGTCAGTGACAAAGAAGAGATGATTAATGGCTTCAGGGAAAGATTAAATATTCTTTCTAATGACAAAGGGCTGATGGTCGAGAACTTGAAATCTGAGTACGAAGAGCTTCTGTCACAGAAAGATTCTGATATGAAGCACATTCAGAATCAACTTGAATCAAGTCAAGAACAACTAGAGTCAAAAAACAATGATCTTACTACCATCACTTCAAACTATGAAGAATGTCTTGGTGTTAAAAATGACTTGGTAATGAAAACGAAGAGTCTTGACGCAGAAGTGAAAGATTTAAGAAATGCCAATCAGAAACTTGAGGAACGTTTGAACTCGTTAGCCGAACATGCCAAAGCTCTCGACGAAGAAAACTCGGAATTGGGACGGAGGAATGTTGATCTTGAGGACATCGTTTCAAACCTGAGAAAAGATCTTGAAGTGCTTGTTGCCCATCGTGCAGAGCTCGAACAGAAAGCCGCAGAATCAGAAGCTCTCATTAATAGTTTGCGTGAAGAGATAGAAAGCTCAAAGGATGTTGTACAAGACACTCCTGTGTCTCAGCTCAGAGACAAGGTTATAGCTGCTGAATCCAAGATGAAAGATCTAGCTTATAGTCTTCAAGAATCTAAAAAAGAGAAGACACTTCAGAGAGAAGGCTTTGAAGAATCTTATCGTACTATAGTGGAAGAGAGGGAGAGTATCCTTGCTGAGAAACTGCAGTGTGAACAGAGAGTCAAAGATCTGAGACTTGACATGGAGAGGTTTGTGAAAGAAAAGGACGAAATCGTAGAAAACTTGAGATCCAAGATGAAGCAAACTGTCGAAGAACAAGGCGGGCTTTCAGAAACCTTAAAGAGCGAATACGAAAAGATGCTAGATGAAAAGGACGATTTGATTAAAGAAAGCTCCGATAAAATATCCAAACTTAAGGAAGAAGTTGCCGGGGTTGTTAACGAAAAAGATGAAATTTTAGCGGAAATGTTACAGCTTGATAGAGAAATAGACGGTTTGAGACAGGATAAAGAATACCTTGGAAAAGAGTGTGATGAACTGAGAGAAAGGCTAGGTGCTTCAATGAGCGATCGAGCGAAAGTCCAAAAAACCTTGAACACTCAGGCCGAGAAACTGGTTCAGCTCAATGAGGAGGTCAGCAACCTAAGACAACAGTTGGATGAGTCCGATTCCAAGAAAATGATCGAAGAGATGCAGAAAGGATATAAGGAAATGTCGGTGCAAAACGATATGCTGCGCGAAGAGACAGAAAATGCTATGAAGGAGAAAGAACTCTACAGATCAAAAATCAAGAAGGATTACGAAAGGCTTAACACTTCTTTAAGTTTTGATTTAGAGCAGGCAAGAGTCCAAAGTCTTGAACGAGAAAAGACCATTCAGTTATTACGGCATGAGGTTGAAAGTGTTGTCAAGGAGAAAGAAAATGTGGCAGCCAAATTGCGGGCGGCATTGGAAAAACGAGACGTTTCTGTTTCTCTGACGAGTGAAAGTCCTGACCGTGAAGGATTCGCCAATACTTTACAAGAAATGAAAACAGAAATGAATAAAATTTCTAAAGAGTATCAAAAAACTCGGAAGGACAAAGACCAACTATATACAAAGTTTCAAAAAGTGAGCGAAGACCTTCGAAAGGATTTGCAAGGATGCCTTAAAGAGAATGAAAACCTCTCCAAAAGACTTGAAAAACTGGACTCTGAAAACAGGGGCCTCAAACTATCGCTAAGAGAAAAAGAGTCGGCGATTTTCCAAGTCAAGAAGAACTTTGAACATATTGGACATGGCTGGAGGTCGGATCTCGACCGAGCTCGGAGTGAAAGAGATGAAGCAATCAAAAAAGTTAAAGCTCTTCAAGATGAAAAGAAGAGTCTTGATTCGGACAAGAAAGACCGAGAACAAGATACTTCGCCTTTATTAAACGAGTTGCAATCAAAACTTAACGTTCTTGAAACCGAAAATTCAAAACTACAAGAAAGACGAGCAAAGGATGAGGCGTTCTGTAACGAGCTTGCTTCGCGTCTTAATGAACTAGAGCAACAAAAGAATATTTTAGAGTACGAACTTGAAAATAACAAAAGTCAGTTAAGCGCATTGGAAAAAGAGAAATCTACAGTGGAAGATAAGAATTTGGTTATTCCTTTGGCAGAAGCGCCACAGGTACCGCACGCATTAATTTTTTGTCAGTTTTGTAGGAGTGAGACTCCTTTTTGCCCCCACTTTATGACCAACCTTAACAATCCACAGTAATGTACGTCATACACTCGAGATTTGCTCTCGGCTTATTGAGATAGACCTATTCAGAGTACGAGATGGACCCATTCACCTTGGGTGTAATGTTTACGGCTTCAGACCACGTCATCCCTTGTTCGAGGCACATTCATCCTAGGCCCCAGTGCCCCTAAGCATTCGCGAAAAATCAAATTTTTCTAAAAACTGAGGGACTGGAAACGAGGATGAGGCTCATCTATATAAACGTATCTTCTCAAGTGTTACCAAGGAACAAAGACATACCCTTTCGAATGATGATCGTCGCAGTGAAATATATTCAATCTAAGCGATTGAAATAAATGAACATACCCGAAAAAATTTC
>WUAP02131798.1:0-46135 GCA_015163945.2 Stichodactyla helianthus | reverse complement strand
GGATTTAGCCATTACTGGGATTGGGATTTTTCTAACTCTCTAACTCTAACTCTATAACTTGGACTGAGATTTTACATCAATAGGACTGGGATTTTGCAAAATTTTGGGCTGGGAAATGGGATTAGGACCCCCCTTCAGAACCCTCTTATCAGTGTTTTTTAGGAAACGAATATCCAACCGGATGGATTGTTTAAATGGAAAGCACCCCAGATTTAGCATTTTACCCTTCCCTCCTTTTCCTTCATTTTTCCATTCACAACCCCAGACATAGGACGATCAAGTGCTTGAAGTAGTGGAGCAGTTTTCGTATGACTGAAAATCTCACGGTGAGGGGCCTTGACGATGAAAATGCCGTGCCAAAGCATTTTTATTGGATGACACGTGCTATGATTGGCTTAGTGGATGACTGGTTCCATTTCTCTTTGGAATAGATTTATATATTACAGTATCATTCACACTATCAATTTTCTACGTCTCGCTTACATCCAAATACTTTATTTTACAGTCTGGAGTCAAGAAAACCTTAAAACCCGTGATCTCGGAAGAAATTGTCAATGAGGCAAAAAAAAAAGTAAGTCGTAACTTTTAATTATTAGATGAAGACTGGCCACGTACGAAAAGATTCTAGTGTATTAGTTGTAGGGTGTGGCTAGAACATTTACTGTGTAAGGAAGAGCCGCGTTATCCTTTTGACTGATGATTTTCGTTCATACAGGTGCGTGAGATAATCGTTCGCGAGATGGCCGGTCCGAAAGAACATCTTAAGTTCTATGATAAATACAAGGACCTTATTTCTAAAAAGGTAAGTAAAGTAAAACTTCTATCATCTTAGGCCACATGCATTCAACCACATACAACCACAGAAGCCCATTTAAAGAGTGAAAAAAGTCGTAATTTGTTTAATTTTTGTACCTTGAGACAGTTCACTAACTTGACACGCTTTAGTTCAGAGTAAGTCATGATATTCCAGCGTTTTTTTTAGCCTTATTTCATTCTTTTTTGCTATTGTACTGCCTACCACAATTTCATCATTGATTAAATCTCTTCAATTTCGAACAGTTTGCTGATTTTTCGAACTTGGAATACGGAGGCTATTTTGACCATTTTCCTCTATATATGCGTTCACTATGGTCTTCTGCTGCGCTACTATTTGGAATAACTCATTAGCGCTATATAAGTAAGCACTACCTATTGATGTAAATCTCTGACGCAGGTTCTGAAATCTTTTAAGTCAAGTAGAAAGTCTTCAGTTTCGTTTAGGGTGTGGCATTTCGTTTTTATAATAAATTTATCTTACCGCACATTCTTTTATAGGCCGATGCTGACTTAGAGCAATTCCTTCTCGAAGGACACAAGTTCAACCGATTTGCTAAGGTGATGTTTTGAATTTGCTGTAGTACGTTTTAATACTAGCAATAAGAAATCCAACGAATGCTTATTTTAGTCTTAACGTTTCTTCACATTCCATGTTTCTATAGGAAGTTGAAAAGTTTGCAAACTTAGTAGATGACATCCAATACAACTCTCGAAAGGTAAGCATTTTACTATATATATATAGAAGATAATCGTTCCTTATTTGCTTGCTATAAGCAGGGAGGTGTACACTTCCCTGCTATAAGTAACTACACCATCAAATAATTATCATATCAGAGAGATAAATGCATAGAATGTTAAGTTAACACGCAGCTTTTTAATGGTTGAATTAAAGAGCGCAAAATCAGGACTTCAAAGTAATGATTTGTTGTTTTAGAACACTATTCATTTCGTGTTTGTATTGCCTGTTTTCAGGTGATTCGTGTTGGTATGTTTGAGCTTCACTGTGATGAGTTGATCAGAGCTCTTTCTAAACGAGCAGAAGGATTGCGAACAAAACTGCTGCAGAGGATGAGCAAGGAGCATCAAGTTTTAAATAAAAAGTACGAAAATTTACAGTAATTATTAAAAAAGCCAACATTTCTAGTGACTGTACTAATTTTGTTTTTCTTTCAATAATGTTACTAGGCTTTGCGAGGAATATGAAAAAATAGCAGAAAAAGCACTGACTTCTCCTGCGAACACAGAACACCTTATGGAGCTGAAAGTGAGTGGAAAATTCCCTGAAAGAACATATCTTTCGAATACTGTAAGATACATGTGTAATAATCATATGTAACAGCATTCAGCAGTTTGTTTTTGATTCATGGAAAAGATTGAAGAGAAACAGTCCAGAAAAGAAATTGGACGATTTGAATTTGAACAATTTTGTTTGCGAGCTTTGGTGTCTGCTAATCTAGCAAACGAAATACACATCCAAATCTCACGCCTTTTTTAGGAAAGGAGAAAAACTTTCTTTATATCTCATTTAAAACTTCATGAGTTTCCTGGTTGGCGCTTGGGGTTTGCTTCTATGTACCTGCAAGCCCGTTGCTTGAAACACTGCTTATAAAACTATATTTCTTATTGCTTTTCTGCAGAACTACATTGAACAAGTGGAAAACGAAACCATCTTTGATCTGGAAAAACGACTCGTGGAAACTAAAAACAGACTTGGATTTTTGGTAAGCAGAGCTTCGTAACTAGTAAACACCCGTTGAATTAAAGAACACTGAGATGTCTAATTCTTTCCGGTCGTTTTTGCAGGTTGATTACGCGTCTTTCTCTCCAGCTGACATGCGCCTGAACAACAGTGTGTTCCAGTGGCATTTTCGAATGCCTGAAGTGTTTGAAGAACACAAGAAGATTGTCAATGCTAATCGCATCCAGTACGAAAACAGTCTCAAAGTAAGTTGGTCTCTTCTCTTCTTTCTTTCTTATCTCGTTTTAAGTGTTAGTTTTATTCGTAGACTTGATAGAGTCAAAAGCCCCATCAATGATAACCAAGTATATATTATCCTAATGATAGTATGATGGTGGCACAAGTGCTATTGTGAGTGATATTATTGGGCCATTAAAGTTATTAGGTTAACTAAATTTAAAAGAGGCATAGCTTCTTCATACACTGAGGAAAAACGTCAGATCATGGCATAATGTTGTAAGTAAGTTAGAAGTCAAACAACCTTTTAGACGCTTTAATAGTATAGGAGTATCTTTGGAACTCTGACCTCTAACGCACTTCTATCATACCTTCTCAACTTCCATGGTATAAAGCGTCTGTTTCGATGATTTTCATGGCATCTAGTTCTGAATTTCTATAGGCTCCACTTCAACATTTTTCCATAATCTGGAGCGCGCACGATGTTTCCTGTCTAATGCCCTTCGGACTTTATTATTTTGATGATAATTAACATGGTTGTTTTCTGTAGATGCGTCGCGAACGCTTTGTCGAGGAACTGGACAGTTACTCCAAACAGCTTGAGGAGTTCCAGACGTTTGGTGATATGTCCGAAGTGCCAAAATACTTGAAGAAGGCACAGGCCTTGAATCAACGCTTGGAGAGCGCTGCGGATAAGGTAAAAGATTTTAGGGGCTTATGTATTGAAGTTCGTCGGGACCGTTGATATTTGGTGGACTTCGAAAACCCAAATAACAGTATAGTATAAAGACGCCTGTATGCATACTAAGAGATTTTAGCTTGCATCAATCATAATATAATGTAATTAATAATAATTAATTACTTAATAATTATTACTTAATAATAATATAATTAATTATAACTTGTAATTTATTTATATTACGCAAATATCAATGTACATTTTCAAATGCGCAATATAATAATCGAATATTGAGATGTGATTTTCATGTTTTTTCTGTGGAAAAAAGTGCACAGGAAATCATTTGTTCGCATCAACCAAAATGACAGCAAGTAGTTTACAAACAAAATTCAATAAAGTGATGCTTTCGATAGCTAACATGCCTTCTCTGTTTCTGTAAAAAACTGATTTGAAATATTTCGTCTCTATTTGTTGTTTAGATTACCACATTCAATGTTGAGGAAGAAGCGTTTGGCTGGGATGTGACGTCATATCCACAGCGTCAGCAACTCATCAACACTCTTAATCCTTACTTGAAACTCTACGAAACCACAGTAGAATTCCAAACCAAATACAAGTGTGTAAAGATATACAATATCAGTTCATTATTCTTTACAGCTTTAAATTTTTGAATTATTATCGTTACATTCGGAGGTGAAAAGTATTTTCCCTTCGTTCTCCCAAATATCTCGAACTTGTCCTCACGTCCAAGATTTTGCATGCAATATAACTTGAAGGGGTCAACTTATAACCATAAATATTCTTATGCAAAAAAATGACTTACCTTGATTGTCTATGTGTCGTCAGAGAATGGATGGAAGGACCTTGGGGGAGCATTGACCCTGACAAAGTAGAAGTTGAAGTAGGAAACTACTGGAGGAGTTTGTACAAACTTGAGAAGCAGTTGAATGACGTGCCATTGTCACAAAAGATTGCTATAAGGGTTAGTACCAAGTACTCAAATTTTTGAAAACTTAATCTTTTTTTCATGAGATGATATCTAGAGTTGAAAATTGAATTTGGTGTTCCTCACAGCCTTGCTTCTGGGTCTTTTTTTCTCTCTCCCAATCTCTGATAAGAAAAACCCAAATGCGTGATTTTGTAATTCAATGTAGGAAGCATTTATATGTGATAAAATCAAGTTGGGGTGTTCCACACAGCTCGGTTATGAGTCCTATATAGAATTGAGTTCAAATGCCAGATTCTGCATTTTTATAAATCCATTACAAACATTTTTTAAACAGATGAAATCTAAGGTGGAAGAATTCAAAGAATACATGCCGTTAGTACAAGTAGTGTTCAACCCTGGATTGCGTGACCGTCACTGGGAACAAATGTCCGAGATCCTTGGCTTCACTCTCAAACCAGACGAGGATATGAACCTTGCCAAGATGACAGAAATGAACCTAGAGCCGTACTTGAAAAACTTTGAAACCATCAGCGAAGCTGCGAGCAAGGAATTTTCTCTTGAAAAAGCCATGGAAAAGATGGTCTCAGAATGGGATGCAGTAAGTATAACTAGACTAGCAAACCGGATGAAATAAAGGAATCAAGGGTGGCTTAGCGGTAGCGCACTCGCCTCTCACCTCTGGGGTCTACGGTTCGATTCCAGGGTTTTCGAGGGTTTTTCTCCGGGTTGCTCGGTTTTTCTCCCTCCGCAAAACCCAACACCGCTTAGTACCAATTCGATCTCGGCGTTAACGGTGCTCTGACTTAGATCAGCCCAGAGGTTGTTTTAGGGTTCGATAAAATTGGTGGAACGTATTGCTGTTTACGAGCGCGCAGATGAATCCGATGCAAAATCATCCCGGTAGACCATGTACCAACTTTGCATCCTAATATCTCTGAATCCGAAACATTTATCTACCGATGAATCCCCATTTCGCCCGCATTAATGAGTTTGTATTAATGATAGTCAGCACAAAAATTTTAATCTTTTTTCTATCTCGTTACGTAGGTCGAGTTTGTGATGATTCCTTACCGTGAGACAGGCACGTATATCCTATCATCCATTGATGACATACAGACGTTACTTGATGACCAGATAGTCAAGACACAGACCATGCGGGGTTCACCTTTTATTAAGCCATTCGAGAATGAAATCAGGTATGGTTAGAGGATTTATCAAAATGGTCATTATATGGCAAGCCGGATGAAAATGGAACAATTTGATTGGCTACTGAGAGATCCGGACTCTCGGCAAAGGTTACACACTTTTTTCTCCCCGGATGGGGAAATATTGGTCTCTTTCTTTTTTCGTGTGTATGGACCTTGCTGGACATCGCCCTACGGAAAACAAAAGAAGAAAGAGGAAGAAAAAAATATCGTTCAATATTTTCCCATCCTAACTTCACGCTTGGTGAATAACTCCTATTTAGTATGACTTCTATTTTTGCTTGAATTACAAAACGACAAATCAAACTTTAAATGTGAAAAAAACACGTTCTATAGACCCATTGTTCATTCTTTCATTCATTCACACATATATTCATTCATTCATTCCCTTCCTCCCTCCCTCCCTCCCCCCCTTCCCCCCCCCCCCCCCCCCCCCCCCCCCTCCCTCCCCCCCCCCCCCCCCCCCCCCCTCCCTCCCTCCCTCTCTCCCTCCCTCCCTCCCTCCCTCCCTCCCTCCCTCCCTCCCTCCCTCCCTCCCTCCCTTCCTCCCTCCCTTCCTCCCTCCCTTCCTTCCTTCCTCCCTCCCTCCCTTCCTTCCTCCCTCCCTCCCTTCCTTCCTCCCTTCCTCCCTTCTTCCTACTGTCTCTTAATTCATTTCGTATTTCATTCAGTCTTTTATTCATTCATTTCTTTGTTACTATCACAAAATTGCTCACATCATTTCCTTTGTTGTATAGAGAGTGGGAAGGCAAGTTATTATTGACTCAAGAAATCATCGATGAGTGGTTAAAAGTACAGGCCACGTGGTTGTACTTAGAGCCGATCTTCAGCAGTCCTGATATCATGGCACAGATGCCAGAAGAGGGAAGGTACTAAAAATTGCTATCTTTGATTTGGATCAATTTGTTCTGCCATGCGCCTTTTTCCTTAATCCAATGACAATTGCCTCCCAAATTCTAAATATTTTTAAATTGAAATACTCTTGATACAAAAGATAGTTAAATGGTAACATATTTTCTTTTCGTTCTCAGGCGCTTCAGCACAGTAGACAAGAACTGGAAGGAAATCATGAAAGTTGCTATATTGGTATGATTATTCCATAATTCCATAAACTTTATCCATACCCAGAACGTGGATTTTCACTAATAATACCCTAGAAGCCTAACTGATACCTATGCTATTCAGATGCTTGATAATATTCTTTCTTTCTATTCTTAAGGATAAACACGTGCTTTCCGTTATTGGGATTGACAAGCTACTTGAACGACTTAAAAAGTCCAACGAGTTACTGGAATTGATCTTGAAGGTAACCAAAGAAATTTCAAATTTCGTATTATTTCTAGATATCCCCTAGTCAAACCTGTAAAGATTTCATGAACCCCACCTACCTTCCGACTTTTACTACTTACCAAGAACAATCCAGCGGGGGCTCCCAATTTCTCGCAACCCCATAAATTACAAGTGGTCCCGCTTTGCACTTTTCTCAGCAACTTGTCTCGCATCGCTGCTACGAGAAAAGGAAAATTGCATGGTGTTGTCTTGCAATTTGTTGTTGTTTTTGCGCGCAGCATTGTTCGAAGGAGATCTCAGTTCAAACAAACTTTTCGCAACGGAATGCAGCCATTTGCAACGCCGTTGCAGCTTTTCTCGCAATTTTAAAGCGTTTTTTCGTACGCATTCGCACGTAATCATCCAAGACGGTGCTATTACGAGTTCTCCCCAGCATAGCTCGGCGAAAAATCGTTGCAAGTTGCTGAGATCGCGTTGCAGTGTAACACCACACCTTCACAACCTGCAAAGCTACATATCCAAGCATAGCGAGACAAGTTGCTGAGAAAATTGTACTGTGTAAAGGGACCTTTAAAGCTACGAGCATTTTAGTACAATATAGGCTTAACATGTTGTTGTGGTTTTCCAAAGGGTCTGAACGAATACCTAGAGAAGAAAAGACTTTATTTCCCAAGGTTCTTCTTCTTGTCAAACGACGAGTTGCTTGAGATTCTGTCAGAAACAAAGGATCCAACAAGGTGAGTTATTAAGTTACGTTATATAACAAATAAAACAGCTTCAACTGTGCTCCGTTCAGTTGAAGAAGCATGCAGGAAGTGACGAAAACGCAAAAGAAACGTAGGGAGAAACACGGGCCGCAGAGGCGTGTTTTTCTCCGCACTTCTTGAGGGAACGGAGCACAGTTGAAGCTATTCTACTTGTTTTATGATATAGAAAGAAAAACTTTTTAGCTTTCCTCCAAGTTTTTTTTTCTTCCGGAAAATCCGCCATGATGAAGAAATCTGTCACTCTATACTCTGATGGAGCATCTTTGGTCCCATCAGAGTGCGCGTAGCAAATTATTTATATTATAAAGAACTTTAAAGAATTTCCTTAAATAGTTATTTAAGGTCCTGGCTTTGCTTTTATATAATTTGTACGTTATTATATATTTGAGGATGTATGTTTGTATAAGTTGAATATCGTAACTAAAACGCTGTTTAATGAACGTTCCGGCCTTTCGGTCTTCATGACCAAAGTTTGTTCCAGCTTAGAGGGGACTGTATAGGCGGTACATATAGGCCTATGTTTTTACTATCATTACAGAACAATGGTTTTTGGTTGGTTGTTGAGCTTGCTGTGTATTGCATCAAGCTCAACGTTCAACTTTAAACTAATGTTTCTTGGTTATTCAAGCGACTTCGGGAAAGGACTATTTATTGGTAAACCAAGTAGAAATATATCTCCAGGATTAAAATACACATGTTTTTCCATGTTTTCGCAACGTAGACGTTCATAATGTACTAGTCAGTAGAAATCCCTACCTGCGACTCCCGGGACGAGCGGGGAATTTATCTCCGGTTCCCGAAGAAATGTTTGCTGTTAAAAATTGTTAAAGCTGTTGAAGTACGCGTTGAATTCCCAGTATTCCCGTGCATTCACGCCGTTAGATGCGCATTAAATCCCCGGTCTCGCCGCGTTAATTTCATGCCCTGTCCCAGGGGTTGGGAGCGAGTGTTTCAACTGATTAGTGCATGAAATTCTTTTGTTTGCAATTCCCTACGAATTTCTTTCAGGGTCCAACCGCATCTCAAGAAATGTTTCGAAGGAATTGCTAAATTGCAATTCACCGATGTTCTGGACATCACGCACTTGAAGAGTTCTGAAGGAGAAGTCGTCGAACTCAGGGATGTTATCTCGACATCCAAGGCACGTGGCCAGGTAGAGAAATGGCTACTGGAACTGCAAGAAGACATGGTTGCCAGTGTTAGGAAGGTATGTTGTATAAATGAAAGCAGTCTAGCATTGCATAAAGGTCCGTTTACACTAGCAATTTTGTCGCGCGACTTGAGCGGCGATTTCAATGGCAAATTTATCGCAACCAAAATTGCGCGTGTTCATTTCCACTAAATTTCGAGTATATTCGAATTGGTTGCGACTTGTGCACGATCTCTCGTCGTTAAATCACCATAAAATCGCGGCTCAACTCGCGTGATAAAATTGCTAGTGTAAACATGGCTTAACATTATTCGAGGGAAACACGGCTGTCATTTTGAAATGTTCCAATTTATTTTGAAAAAGGCTTACAACTTTCGTTAGCAACTATTGGTGTCTCTACAAATATTCACGGGGGTGTTTTTGTTAACTGTGCGTAATCACTAATTCACAGTGGCGCTTTTCATTTCAAAAGAAATTCGTCTTTATCTTTTAGGTCATCATCGAAGCCAAAGAAGCCTATCCAAAGCAAGAGCGAGTCAAATGGGTTCGGGAATGGCCAGGCCAGACTGTCCTGTGTGTCACTCAGTTATACTGGACTGAAGAAGTTCATCAGTCTATCAGAGGAGGACAAAAGGTAGGAGCCAATCAGCTGAGGTTCTAGCTTATATGGCACCTTTATTTCTAATCCTTAGTTATATAGTGGATATATTTTGAATATATATGGAGTCGAAAGAAAAACTTATAGGTTCCCCTTGAAGCACAAAATGTGTATGGTTCTTCAATATAAGTTCGGAGGTTGCTATGGCAATTCCTCGGTAACCCTGCGTGCGCACGCTCGTGGGCTCAAAAAAATCTGTATTCAACCCTCTTAAACCGATGTTTTGCTAAACCTTGTTCGATATTTGATTGATTTGTTTGTTTTGCGCAGAAAATTGAGGCCTACCTTGAACAGAACAACTCTCAGATTGAAGATATCGTTGCACTAGTGCGAGGAAAATTATCCAAACAAAATCGTGCAACCCTCGGTGCGTTGGTCGTCTTGGACGTACATGCAAGAGATGTGTTGGCGAGGCTCTGTGGCATGGGTAAGAATACACGATTATCAGACACTGCACAATCATTTGTTTGCATATGACGTCATAGGTGCCATGTTGGATGATATGAAAGAGGAAGCCTAGAAAAAGCCATCCATTGGCTTTGGTACTGATAATCGTCGTCATTATGTTTGTCACAATCATTATCATCATCATCGTCATCGTCATCTCTAGTACCATCATTACCATCATCATTATCGTTGCCATCATTATAAGTACTATGTCATCATCATCATCATCATCATTATCGTTGCCATCATTATAAGTACTATGTCATCATCATCATCATCATCATCATCATCAGTATTGTCATCATCGTAGTACCACCATCATAATCTAAATCATCTTTCACAACATATTCGATGTCATTGATGTAGTGTGCTCATCTTTGTTGTCTTCTACTTTCAGACACAATCCGTTTTCAGGATATATTGCTCATTTTCGTTTGATTCTTTTTAACAGGAATCACGTCTGAAGATGATTTCGAATGGCTGGCACAGCTGCGATATTACTGGGAGGTGAGAGAAGCTAGTTGTAGTTTATATTAACAAATCATTGTCGGTTGCTTATCCAAACTGTTTAATTTTTTCAGGAAGAAAACCTTATTACGAGAATGATAAGTGCACAGTTGGCTTATGGGTACGAGTACCTTGGTAACTCAGGAAGGCTGGTCATCACCCCCCTGACTGACAGATGTTACAGGTAACTTAGGGACCAGTCATTATTATATTTATAGTTGGGGGGGGGCTGGTGCAAAAGCGGATGAGCCATGTTTGGTTTTTCCTGACCCCCCTTTTTGGATGCACAATTTGTTCTGACCCTCCTACCTTCCTACATACATCACCAATTCCGATGACAATATATTTGCATAAATTTCTATAGCCCCCTTTTTCCTTGCACAAAAATTGGTGACCCCCTCCCCATTTTCACCAGCCCCCCCCCCCCCCTATAAATAATTACTGGTCCCTTACATGCATATATGGGTCTACATAATTGGTGTGAGAGGGGGGTACTCTGGAAAGTTGGTCACAATCTCTCTGACAGACGGTCTTGATATGCCCCTCCCTGTCCCACATCCATCCGATGAACAACAATTATAAAGTTAATTATGCATGTAGAGAATATGAGTAAAAGGTCTAGCCATAAGAGAGAAAGAGAGGGTGAATTGGAAAGGATTACTACCACCTCCCCTCTTGGCCTACATAGACAGAAATTATAGATAAGAACATTCCTCGATGGGGGACATTCTATTGCTACATTCACCTTGGATATGCTTCGTAAAATGGTAATCTCCTTTATTTATTTTTTTCTCCCCTCAGAACATTATTCGGTGCCCTTCAGCTTCATCTTGGGGGTGCCCCTGAAGGTCCTGCAGGGACTGGCAAGACAGAGACCACCAAGGATTTAGCTAAAGCCGTTGCTAAGCAGTGTGTGGTGTTTAACTGCTCTGATGGTCTGGATTACATCGCTCTTGGAAAGTTCTTCAAGGTTATTATTAGTATTTAGTCATGTGTTTCCTCAAAGCGGAGTTCATGTTAGTGGGAAAAGAAAAATCTTCGCTGTACCGTAGCCATACCGTCTTTACCATAACTTAAACTTGAAATTGGATGTTTTACGCGAAAAAAGTGCCGATTTTTTTTATTGTTACTGCATATCGTAGGTGCTGTAGGTCAGCTAGTATCGCACGTTTCCGACCCATACGAAACCTGCTCTCTTCTGTTTTCCTTGTCACCAGAATCAGAGCTTTTAATTTTACTAAGGAGCCATGTCTTATCGCCGAAGTCCTCGCTAAATTGTGATCCGGATTCGCTTGCGATGATTCGATAATATTTTCCTATTTCAAACATTTGGAAAATATTGAGTATCCAATCTTCTCAAAGTTTTTCAGTAAAACAATTGACATTCAATCGCATGACACGTGGTATGAAATGGGTAAACATTATGCGCAAACTAAATACATACATGCTTGAAACCATTCCTTCTGAAACGATCTTCATATCACCATCTTGTTTCGTAGGGTTTGGCTTCTTGCGGTGCCTGGTCCTGTTTTGATGAGTTTAACCGCATTGATCTTGAGGTGCTGTCCGTTGTGGCTCAGCAAATTCTCACTATTCAAATGGGTACGTCATACTCTTTCAACCTGTTAGTTAGTAAAAAATGGGAAATATATGGGAATGGGATTTGAAGTGGCATTTTTAAACTATTGCTTACTAGTTTCCCCCATGTTGAGGTGCTATCTCTCAAGGCTCAGCAAACTTGCACTGTTCAAATGGGCAAGTCATACTCACTTGAAGTGCTTACTTAGTGAAATTTGGGAAATGAATGGGATCGATAAACTATAGTTGGCTGGTTTCCCCTATGGGTTCAAAGTACTTATGTTAACATCCAAATCTTATTTTGGTATTACCTGTTAGGCATCAGGTCAGGAGGTGACACCCTTCTTTTTGAAGGAACAGAAATCAAACTAGATCCCAGCTGTGCTGTGTTCATCACCATGAACCCTGGATATGCAGGTCGATCAGAGTTGCCCGACAACTTAAAGGTAAAATTGACCACTTAAATTCTATAGAGCTTTTAAGTGTGACGTTATGAAAAACGACTTCCGGGTCCAAAATGAAAAGTAATCCTGTGAAGATTTTTACTATCTATTTTCTTCATGGCAGGAATTGTTGCACAAAATCCTTATCCTTACTGGTGGAAGATAAATTACAAATAACATTTTTGGGTTAGCTGGTTTTCTGAGGAAATGGACCCTGAAATATGTCACAACTTAAAAGGTCTATTTTGCGGAGTTGCCCATGCGCAGGGCTTGTATTCGGGCGAGACATACAGATGTTATCATATTTCGTTTCATCTCGTGTTTCTTTTTGTATTAGGCACTGTTCAGAACTGTAGCTATGATGGTACCAGATTACGCCTTGATTGCGGAAATTTCTCTCTATTCTTTTGGATTTGTCAACGTAAGTTTCTTATTCCTAGGAACGGTTAAAGGCGCGATTACACGGTGCGACTGCAACTTGTCTCGCAACGGCGTTGCGATGTAACATGCGGTGCAATTTGAAAAAATGTTGCGAGACAAGTTGCAGCAATCGTTGCGAAGAGTAGAAATAGTTTCTATTTTTGGCAAAGGTTGCGTCACCGTTGCACCGTGTAGACGCTCGTGCAACTTGTGTCGCAACGCCGTTGCGATACAAGTTGCAGAGAAAATTGCACCGTGTAATCGCGCCTTTAAACCTACAGTGAAATCCTGCTTGTCCCGTTTTCAGGCACGACCTCTGGCCGTCAAGATCGTTACTACATATACGTTATGTTCAGAACAGTTATCATCCCAAGCGCATTATGATTATGGTATGAGGGCTGTCAAGTCTGTATTAACAGCTGCTGGCAACCTGAAGGTTAGTTATTCTTATATGAAGAATGTACACAATAGAGCCTTTTCAAGTTCGCAAAATACCGCTGTGTTCCTTGATTACAGACTCATTTGCTCAGGGTTAGCTTCGTTTCAGTGTTAAAATATTCACAAATAACAAGCTATCTTCATTTTCATATAGAAATAATCAGTTTTCAATTTTCACTGATTTTCATCCAAGTGGGCCTTTGAGTTTTCTTGCGTCGTAACATTTTGTGTTTGGAAAGTCATTTCAGTGTTACTACGTATCGTACCGCGCACGTGCTTTAAGTCAGTATCATTCTTTTCTTAGTCATAGGAAACCACTCTTATCCTTGGCCGGCTTATAGCATTTTCCCACTTCATAGCAGTTGTTAATCTCTTGCGTATTATTACTTCCTTTATAAGTAAAGATATAACATAAATAATTTGAACTCTTGAGATTGAAAAGGGAAAAACCTGCTCCCCGGCGACTGTAACAGTTTGTTAGGTCACTTGTAATTTCACTTCATTTGCTTTTCAGCTGAAATACCCTGAAGAGAACGAAGACATTTTGATGTTGCGCTCTATCAACGATGTTAACTTACCTAAGTTCTTGGCACATGATTTACCGCTGTTCGAGGTACAAATAAAAATTGTTTTAACGTTTTAGATGTTTTTGTGTGTCTGTTTTATGGTAACAATACTTGGTTTACGTTTTCAGGGTATCACATCAGATTTGTTCCCTGGTGTCAAACTACCCAAGCCTGACTATACCGTGCTGACCACCGCTATTGAAGAGAACTGCAAGGCTATGAACCTACAAATGACTGACCAATTCCTTACAAAGATCCTGCAGGTGTGTGAATCGTACTTCGCTTGGAATACCCTGCTCTGCTCTGCCCTGCCCTGCCTGCACTACTCTGCCCTGCCCTGCCCTGCCTGCACTACTCTGCCCTACTCTGCCCTGCCCTGCCCTGTCCTGCTCTGCTCTGCAATACTCCGCCCTGCGCCATCCTGCCCTATCCCGACTTCCTGTCCTGCACTACCCTGCCCTCCCCTGCCCTACCTTGTCCTGCCCTGCCCTGCTCTGCACTACTCCGCCCTGCCCTGCCCTGTCTGCCCTACCCCAACTTCCTGTCCTGCACTACCCTGCCCTGCCTCCCCTGTCACACCCTGCTCTGCCTTGCCCTGTCCTGTCCTGTCTTATCCTCTTTCCTCTCCCCTCCCTCTCCTAAGCTTTCCTTATATATTATCATTCATGAATAAAATAACTGTTGTCTTTACCTTGTGCTAGATCTACGAGATGATGATTGTACGTCACGGTTTTATGATCGTTGGTGAGCCCTTTGGTGGTAAAACCTGTGGTTACAGAGTTCTGGCACGAGCCTTGAGTGACGTTGCAGAAAAGGTAATATACTTTGCGTAAGACCTCTGTTTGAATTCTCTGTTATTTGCATATCAGTGTCTCATCGCTATGTTTTTTGGATATTTTCCAGGGCTTGATGGAAGAAAATAAAGTCCAGATTGTAGTGATCAACCCCAAGTCCATCACCATGGGTCAGTTGTATGGACAGTTTGATCCAGTATCTCACGAGTGGTCTGATGGTGTATTAGCCGTTAATTACAGAGCATTTGCTTCATCTACGGTAAGTATCTCCGCGTTCTAATTCAATAACTCACTGTCCTAAAGGGCTTAAGAAAGCACTAGCAACTGGCAATGGGAGTCAATTTAATAATAAAACATTCTTTTGCTAAAGATCTTACCCATTTTACTAGTGGAAAAAGTTAAGAACAGATGTTTGCAAGGGACAAAGAAGCTCAGTGTGAACCCTTATTTGTTTCAGCTGTTTTCCATTTTTGTTGTCCGTTTGATTAAATCTCCGTTGTCTTAGTCGTTTTGCTGCTGCAAGCGATTAGACGTGTACCTCGAGGTTTTACAGTTATCATCATTTGTTTATTTTCAGACACCAGACCGTAAGTGGCTAATCTTTGACGGACCCGTTGACGCCGTGTGGATCGAGAACATGAATACTGTACTGGATGATAACAAGAAGGTGCATCCCTCACATATAGAGCGTTAATGTATGGATATAGTAAATGAATGTTGAACACATTGTAGAAAAATATACTTAACTTCACTGACGCTTCGGACGTTTCTATACATCAAAGAAGTCTATACTAGTATAATTACTAATTATTTCTTTATTCTATTATATCCATTTGTTATCTAGACACCAACGCAGTCTATACTAGTATAATGACTAGTTGTTTCTTTATTCTATTATATCCATTTGTTATCTAGACACCAACGCAGTCTATACTAGTATAATCACTAGTTGTTTGTTTAACTGGTAAAAAAGTGACTTCCGGGCAGAGAATGAAAAGCAATGAGGATTTGCATGATGGCGTACGTAATTTACTACAAAGACCAGAATGCTTTGAGTGGCTTCTATTGTCAGGCAAACTTTACCAATTGTTTCTTTATTCCCAGTAGAGTAGAACAATCTTAAAACAAAGCGTTTTGACAAAGCAAAGCATTCTGGTAGTGGTAGTAAAATGACGTCATCGTGCAAATGGCCTATTCTATGAAGATTTTTCTTGCCTTTTTTTCTCACTTCATAGCAAACGTTGTACTGTATTCTCATTGTTGAAGGCGAAGGCTGTATTGTGGATAAAACTTTTGGCTTTATTTTAGAACACTTAGATGCCGGGAGTGCTGTTGATCACCAAATACGTCACAGCTCTATGCCTACATTTCTATCGTCTTTCAATTCCAAATCTGATTTTCTTTATCATTTATCTTTAGCTTTGCTTGAACAGTGGAGAAATTATTCAGCTGGCCAACACCACCAACTTAATCTTTGAGCCTATGGATTTGGAAGTAGCCTCTCCAGCCACTGTAAGTCGATTATATTCTCAGTAATACTTTTTTAGAGGTTTCGTTTGAAGATTTATCTCTATGTAGATAAAGGTTTTAACTAGACAGCATTTGTCTTTTTTCAGAATTGCGCGAAAAATGAGTAGACACGTTCTGATCTATTTTTGTCGAGAAATCTATAGCTGCAGGCGCGTCCGACATTTCAACATTTTAAATCAAAAATTCAAACTTTACTTTTCCTGCACTGCCTCACCTTTCTTTACTCAATATTTCTTAGGTAAGTCGTTGTGGTATGATTTACATGGAACCACACATGTTAGGGTGGAAGCCAGTGTTGACATCATGGCTCAACACTCTCCCAAAGACTCTAAATGAAGAAAATAAAGAACTGATCAAAGACCTCTTTGACAGAATGGAAGAAGCATTGTTGCAGTTTATTCGTAAAGGAGGATTCAAGGTATCTACACCTGTTACCTTTCTATCGAGCGATCTATCTATCTTATATTTATGATAGCTGAAGATTTTTTTCAAGAGAGTGGTTTTCTTATGAGCGGAATGCTTATGGTTGACTGATTTATTGCACGTACAAAGTGTGGTATGCTGTAACAGTGAAACGGCCTTCCGTTGCTTTTTGTATCCACTTACAACAAGTAGATACGGGTACGGCTGCAATACTGCTATACGAATTTGCCGTCGCTAGTCGAATTTGCGACTCTCGAATGGCTTATATATCCTTGTATAGTTTTAGATAGTTTGCTTTTTCTGGATGTTTTTGATTGGTTAAAAAGAGGATTGCCATAGTAACGTACCTATACCAGTCATAGGAAAGCTTCCACGTTCAGTTTCTGTTTCTAGTAGTAACACTCGAGAAGCAATTCGATTGAAACGATATTACGGTCATAATGAATAGTTGCTATTTAAACTCACTAAATGGTCCTAGTTTTTCCTATTGTACAACACTAGCCTTCGGGCAAAAATATATTAATATCCTTACGAAATTTCCCTAGGAATTTTCACCAACCAACGACACAAACCTGGTCAACTCCCACATGAACCTGATGGATACGTTGATGGATGAGTTTCATGATGAACAGAGATTCAAGGAACTCAATGAGCGAGAAGTTGCTGCATGGCTGGAGGTATGTTATAGCGAGTCGGAAGATTCCTGTGTATCATGTATATTAATATGTCTAATAAAAATCCCGTTTAGCCTAATTTTCTGTGTTCTTTTTTTTTCTTCTTTCTAGTGTATTTACCTGTTCTCTTGCGTTTGGTCACTCGGAGCAACCATTGATGCGACAGGTCGAAAAGCGTTTGATAAGGTTTTACGAGAAGTTGTAGAGGTAGGCAGATTATCATGTTCATGTCCGAATAATGAATGATAAAAGAATAAAGCTTTTCTCAGTGTGGCTATATCACTGATGGGACCATGATGTGCCTTTGCATGTAAAGATCCATACACACTAAGGGTTTTGCTCCAGGGGCAGGCTCCCGGGTCATTTTGCACAACTAGTACAGACGAGAGAGCATGCTGCAGGAGCTTGCATTCAACCAGTTTAATATCAGGGAGCGTGAACTGGGGGCAAAATTCTGCTGCCGCTGCAACCTTTTTTACATGAAGTCTTTGGTACACACGAAGGAGCAAAACGACCCTGAAGTCTGTCGCCGGAGCAAAACCGTTAGTGTTTATAGACCTTAACGACTTTGTGTCTTGCCCAACAGTTGTCCTTTTTGAGCATCACCATATGAGTCTCTCTATATCTCCATGTTAGAGCATCCGACCGGTATCCGGAAAGTTATGGGTTCGATTCCAGGGGGACTCAGAATTCTTTCCGAGTTCCCGAATACATTTCTATCATTTCTTTCCTAGCTGAGTATCTTTCTATCTAAATAATTGGTCTTTTTTGTTTTCAAGGGTCCACTTTCCTTGGAAACCAAGAGTAAATATCACATTCTAGAGATCGTAGACCCGCCACCACGCCCATTCTTGTGTCCATTCCCAAGCAAAGGGACCGTCTATGACTACAAATTTATCAAGGAGGTATTTTTAATCTTGTCGTCTTTTATATTTTCGTATTTACGTTATTGCTCATAGGTCCTTTCTATCTCCCTCCTTTTTTCTGTTATCTCTATTCATTAAGTTTCTTTTCAAGCATCGTATCGTATTTCTGTACGGCACAGACTGATAATATTGGTAACTAACCATGATGTTATTATTTCAGGGTATGGGCAAGTGGGAGTTATGGACGGAAGAAATCAAAGATGCTCCGCCAATTCCAAAGGTAAACCATGCATATGTACAATCTAATTAGCAGATATAACGTTGCGCGTTTTCTTTCTTCTTTATCTTTTTCTTTTTCTTTTCTTTTTTTTCCCCTCCAAATTTCATATTTAACTGCAATGACCCAACATGTATTGGCCCCTGCATGATATCCCGGGAAAATAAAATGCAAAAGCAATTGTCATAAAAACTCCGTTCTCTTCCTTGATAGGAAATGGCGTTCAATGAAATTATCATACCTACAGTTGACACAGTCCGTTACACATATCTTATGGAGCAGTTAGTTACCCACGAGAAGCCATGTCTGTTTATTGGACCAACGGGTACCGGAAAATCGGTTTATATCACGGTAAGAATGCTGTTGAAAACCTCAAAGTAAAAAGTAAAATAAAGTAACTTTATTTAACGCCGGTAGGGTAACCCACCCCACCCCCCACCCTACACGGATTAGAGAGAAGTCGGAACAAGTGTGTGAGGTCACTGAGGATCCAACTACGTACCTCTTGCTTAGCAGGCAGTGTACTTACCAACTACGCCACACTTGCTTCTTACAATAATTGGATAATTGTGAATTTGATCCCCAACTAACTCTGGATTTCTACTATTCTGTGGCCCATAGTTAAGATACATCAGTACCAGCCAATCTTGGGCAACCAAACATCATTAAGCAATTAAGCAAAGTTTTACCCAATATTAATCAAGCTATTAGCATTAAAAACGCATCCATCCTCCCTCTCCCCAGTCACACCCACTAACTAATCAACACTGAACCAATTGATCTCTTGAACCATCGAAATTCATTCAGTTCGAGTCCATTCCAAACGCAGCTCAACCAATTTTAGCAAGGAAAGTTTGACAATGATGTTTTTTGTTTCCAGAATTTCTTGCTGAAAAAGCTGGCAGAGAAATACAAGCCACTTTTGATTAACTTCTCGGCTCAAACAACAGCCAAACAAACCCAGGATATAATCATGTCTAAACTAGATAAGCGAAGAAAGGGAGTTTATGGACCTCCACTGGGCAAGAAAACTGTAAGTCACCCTTCATTTTGTTATTTACTTTTTTCGACTCTCTTATCGCGAGACATCAGTTACGAGTAATAATAACAACTATATTAGTCAGGGAGCACCGTTTCCAAAAGATAATTTTCAGGTGGCCCTCAAAGATCTCGTATGACTGTGAAACGTCACGGCATGCAGCACTGTCACGGTACGGAATTGACGACTCCCGGTGAACCAATCACAGCGCGCGAGTCCACTGCTCATCCGATTATAATTCTCGGTCACGGTACCGTCATGGTCACACGAACTGCAATCTAATATTGTAATGATTTGTGTTTATTGCCAAGTTGTAAAGCTCGTCCTTTGTATGACAGGTTGTATTTGTGGACGATCTTAACATGCCTGCTCGTGAGGTGTATGGTGCTCAGCCTCCGATTGAGCTTCTCAGACAATGGCTGGATCATTGGCAATGGTAAACAATAAATACATTTACATTTAATTAATTAATTTTATTTTTTTATTGCTATATTACTTTTAGTCTGAACCATTTACTGGGCTACCTGTGGTAGACCGACTAGTTTAAAAATGTCTTATGTCTCTTTTGCGTTTTTTACTAAGAAACTAAAATATAACAATAGCACTAGTGGCGTATCCATGGGGGAGTGTGCCGGGACTCCTTCCCATTGGGTGTGCCTTTGTTTTGGGGGAGAGGTTAGGGGGGAGGGGACATGATTCTGTTGGGATAGTGGGTAGTACCCCTCTACTTTTACTCATGGAAATTCCTGGTTACACCCTTTAAAAACAACAATAAAAACTAAAACAAACAAACAATTAAACTAACCAGCAATCAAACAAACTTGGAGAAGCAAAAAAGCAACCAACAAGCTCACAGTTGAATAGCCAAACATACAATACGTCACGCGTTAACTATTCATGGTGCAATATTGCACAGTGCAAACTTTATTTCGTTTTTCTTTTATTACTGATCAAGTTTGTAATTTTGCTGTAGGTATGACCTTAAGGATACCTCCCCCATCCATCTGGTAGATATCCAGATCATGGCAGCTATGGGCCCCCCTGGTGGTGGTCGTAACCCTGTAACACCACGCTTCTTACGACACTTCAATAACGTCAGTATCACTAAGTTCGATGATAATACCATGACCAAGATCTTCGGTAGGATCATGGATTGGCATCTTACTACAAGGTTGGGCTTGCACTAAATGTTTACTCGCAAGAACTACTTGCGCTCTGATTTTGCAAAATCAAATTTCAACGTAAGGATGTAGTTTGTATCAGAGGGCAGAGATCTTGCGCGCACACGCATTTTACACATTAAACGAATCTCACAGAGACATATGTTAAAAGAAAGACGAAACGCGCTTTGTATTTAAGCAATATAAATTGCACGTGCATGTCTCTGTACTATGATATAAACACGATAGGAGAAAAGCAAGCCCAGGAACACAAGGCGTAGCCGAATGTTTATATCACAGTGCAAACACATAAGTGATCGTTTTAGATTGCTTTTATAAACTATTTTTCGCTGTTTTAGCGCGCGTGTCTCTGTCCTCTGATATTAACACGGTAGCCAGCCAATCAGCGCGCGCGTTATATTTCAAATATTTTATGAATAGTAATGCAAACTTGCCGTGAGCCGTAGAGCATGAAAGACGTTCTAAGGCAAGATTTGCAAAACTCTTACTTATATTTTAGAGTTTTCTCTGATATCCACCAATTTCAATATTTTAATATTGACATTAAAATACAAATCTATGCCAGGGAGGGTTGTCCTGACAAATTTATGCATAGCATTGTATTGTATTATATTGCTATAACAATAGTTTAACAATACATTCTAGAACGAAACAATACAACACAATGAATTACAATACAATGCTATGCATAAATTTGTCAAAGTATTGGACAAGTATGGTGCCAGGCTTCTGTTTTCTACAATAATCAAAAGCTACCCACTGCATGGTACATGTATTACTTCGTTGTAAGTGCGTTTAACTTGCGCGTTGTTTTCTGCAGGGGATTCGCTAAAGACTTCACTCCTGTTGGTGATATGCTAGTTAATGCCACACTTGAAGTGTACAGAAATGCTATGGATAACTTATTACCGACGCCTGCCAAGTCACATTACTTGTTCAATCTCAGGGACTTTGCAAGAGTTATTCAAGTATGTGATATCTTTAAAAGTATAAATGTAGCACCCCTACCCTTTACTCCGCAGTTGACAGCAATTTTCTCTCATTTTCTTTGCAGGGAACTCTACTGTCATCTCCAGACAGCATAACAGAGCACAACCAACTCAAACGACTCTGGACCCACGAGGTTTGTTATTAATATAAAAGCAATAACATAATGTGATTCTAGTGATTTTTAGAAGTAAAAATTGAGTAAAAAATGTTGAAATGAGAGTTGAGGACAGAATGAGAACGATGGCAATGGGATGACGACAATGTTATTATCAAGCAGTTCTTTGTAGGTTGGTGTAGACATTGTAAATAATGTTATCGTTGATGATTGATGATAATGTTGACCATAACAGCGATGTTGTTGTTGTTGATGATGATGATGATGATGATGATGATGACCAAAACGACGTTGTTGTTGATGATGATTATTACTGATGATGATGATGACCACGACGGCATTGTCGATGTTGTTGTCCATAAAAAATAGAACGACGACGATGTTGTAGTTGTTGTTGTTAGTGGTGATGATAGTGATCATGTTGATCATGTTGATCATGATGAACAATTGCCTAATACCTTCCATTCAATATTGAACAGGTATTCCGTGTGTTCTACGATCGCTTGGTCGATGACGATGACCGTAAATGGTTATACGGTACGATCCGTGACTTGAGCAAGAGCCACCTGGGCATCGAATTCGACGCTCTTTTCGAAAGCCTCGATTCCAATGGCGATGGTAAGGTTGAAGAAGATGACATGCGGAGCTTGATGTTCTGTGATTTCACTGATCCTAAAGCTGAACCAAGACAATACGTAGAAGTACAAGACCTAAATAAACTGCGTGGCGTCGTGGAGAGCTACTTGGAAGAGTTTAACCTGATGAGTAAGAAACCAATGAACCTGGTCCTTTTCAGGTAAATTCAATCGATTACAAAAGTTTAATGGGTTTTACCTTTTGCGCGATTTGAGCGTTGCATCTTCAAAGTCCAAACGAAGGAATATGTTTTTGTTGCAACTATTCACGAGTACATGAAAGGGAAACGGAATTTTCCAGGCTTTTTGAAATGGAAATCCCGGTGACATTTTACGTATCTGAGTGCGCAAGCGCCTTTTAATCATTCGAAGCTAACAGATCATGTTGGGGTAATAGGTTGTAACCTTCTCATTCCTTGTCCTACGTTTTTCTTCTCTTGGTTAGATTTGCCATCGAACACGTATCACGAATCTCTCGAGTCATTAAGCAACCACGTGGTCACTGTCTATTGGTCGGTGTTGGAGGAAGTGGAAGACAGAGCTTGACAAGATTAGCTGCTCACATGTCCGACTACGATCTCTGCCAGGTAACTACAGTCGCAGAAGCTTTAAAGATTTGCGCGGTTTTCAGATGTTATCGATGATCAGATGGTAAGACTGTATAGGTGCCTGTTGATGACATCGATTCTGCATGCACAATGTCATTTGCGCATCACCCCCTTTGCATCAGACAACTCTCTGTTGTCGTGGATCGTGTTAACGGTACTTAACATTAAGTTATGCAACGTGTGAATGTGGATAGTTTGTTACGCAATTCTTGTTGATGCTTTCGTAGTCGTGTTGCTGGTAGTAGTGGTAGTGGTGGTGATGTTCTGGCTCCTTGTTAACGAGCTCTATATAGAGTGCATATAAACATTCTTAATACTGAATAAAGCAATATTCTTGATCCATGTTTCAGGTGGAGATCGGTAAAGGCTATACATCGACAGAGTGGCGAGAAGATCTTAAGGCAATCTTACGTAAAACTGCTGAAGGAGAAGTCAGTGGTGTGTTTCTGTTTACTGACAGCCAGATCAAAGAAGAATCGTTCTTAGAGGACGTCAATAACTTACTGAATGCTGGTGAAGTACCAAATCTGTTTGCCCTTGATGAAAAACAGGAGATTTGTGAAAAGATGCGACAGTGGGACAGGTGAGATTAACATTGGTTACATTTCTCTTAAGGCCTACAATTTTATCGCGGGAGTTGAGCCGCGATTTTATGGTGATTTTATGGTGGCAGATTGCGCACAAGCCACCACCAATTCGAACGTGCTCGAAATTTAGTGCAAATACGCGCGATTTTGGTTGCGATAAATTCGCCATTGAAATCGTCCCCAAGTCGCGCGATAAAATTGCTAGGTAAACGGACCTTTAAAGTGCCCCTGCGTTCGCAGATTCTAAGTTTTTAGATGTTATTTGTTTAGAATTTTTCTTTGCTCACTTTAAAGCTCTATTATTTTTTCCTTGGTTCCTCCCCTCCCCCCGTAAGATACCAATAAACAAGCAATAGGAAGAAGGGAAGTTATGGCATCAGAACCGCTTTACCCATTTTGCTTGCAGATGTCTCGTTGCCCTCCGTTGTGAATTAATCCCTAGAAAAAAACATTGTTCATGCATAAAAACGCTTTGACGCGCTACAGTGTGAGGCCACAGAGGCAAAAACTTGTTGCTTCTACCAGCATGCCCGCCTTTTGATCAGTGTCCATAATGACTGAGTCGTTTTTGTTTCTAACAGACAACGTGACAAGTCCAAGCAAACAGATGGTTCGCCCGTGGCTCTCTTTAACTACTTCATCGATCGTGTCAGAGATCAGTTGCACATCGTGCTTGCTATGAGTCCTATTGGTGATGCATTCAGAAACAGACTCAGGAAGTTCCCCTCTCTTGTTAACTGCTGTACCATTGACTGGTTCCAGGTACAAAATTTATCTTAGTATAAAAAAACATCGAAGGACAAAAATGCACTAATATGGCTGATACTATCTTGAAACTAAGCCTCTGCAAATGCAGCTCCATAAATCGAGTTCTGATTTCTCGCTTGTTAGAAGAGTGCGATATCCAAGCCATGATGTGAACTGTTAAAGTCTGGTGATTGATTCACTGCAGAAGGGAGTTTTTAAGCACACCCCATAGTTAATCGACGCTAGTCATCTCGTTGAAGATAAAGATTTCTGAGGTCCTTTAGGAAGTAATTCATTTCTATTGTTCTATTCATTCACAGTCTTGGCCAGCAGATGCTCTTCAAGTTGTCGCTCAGCGCTTCCTTGAGGATGTGGAAATTGCGCCAGAAATCAAAACAGGCTGTGTAGAGATGTGCCAGAAATTTCATACTGGAACCAGAGAACTATCTGTCAAGTACCTTAACGAGCTGAAACGTCATAATTACGTCACACCCACGTCATACCTTGAACTTATAAGCACATTTAAGACCCTGCTCAACAAGAAACAAGTGTAAGATGAAATTATTAGTCTTTTTCTTTAGGTTGTTATGCAATTTATTGATCATGAAACCAAAATGAAAACATCTTGACTAAATGCAAGAGCAAACTAGTCCAGTTGCGTTATTCAGTTAGACCAAAACTTAGACCTAGACCTAGGCCTTGACCCATTCCTAGACCCAGACCTAGACCTAGACCTAAACCTAGACGCAGACCTAGATCAAGACCAAGACCCAGACCCAGTCACAGACCCAGTCCTACACCCAGACCTAGACCTAGACCTAGACCTAGACCTAGACCTAGACCCAGACCTGAATCTTGTATTAGACTTAGTACTCTTAAACTTCACGCAAGAATGTAAATAAGACCTGTAAGCTGGTACGTGCCTATTTCTAAGGCGAGGACATCAAAGGGTTTAGTGATTGGACCAAGGGCTTTGTGAAAATTAGAGCACGGACATGAGTTTGAGCTAATTTCTTTGTTAATACATTTTTACTTTTATTACAGTGAGGTCGTAAAGGCCAAGCGTAGATACGAAGTGGGTCTCGAGAAACTTGATTCCGCACAATCTCAGGTAAAGCAAGGCTTATGATGTGACAGAACACTTTTCACTCCTTAAAAGAAATGTTCACTTTGCGCATTGATTTCAATAATTTGAATCCTCTTGCAATGTGCAGGTTTCAGGTATGCAGGCCGAGTTAGAAGCCCTACAACCGCAGTTGATTCAGGCGGGTAAAGAAGTCGATGATATTATGGTTATCATTGAGAGAGACTCCATCGAAGTAGCTAAGACTGAAAAGGTAAACGACATTGGAGAATCAATAAAAACTTGTTAATGAAAACAAAACCATTAAAAAAGCAAGATGAAAGTCAAGTTTTGGCATTGTTTTACTCATTTGAATTTTTCCCCAGATTGTCAAAGCAGACGAGGCTGTAGCAAATGAACAAGCAATGGCTGCTAAAGCAATCAAAGATGAATGTGATCGAGATCTCGGAGAAGCTATTCCAATTCTGGAAAGTGCCTTAGCAGCTCTGAATACCCTCACGCCAGCTGTAAGTACATGTGCAGACCCGAAGATAAAAGCGAGCTGTTTGGGATGCCTGTGGGAAACGCTGCGACAATTGCGTGGCCGTAATTTTGTTTTATTATGTATCACGATGGGCTAACAATAACTTATGTTAATGCAGAATTTCGCATAACTGTTAAAAGCTCGCGACACGATCGGTGCGGAAGCGTGCTTTGGCGCGACCGTGATGTTTTCTATAATTATGATGTGCCTTGACCGTATCGACCATGTCACGACCGTGTTCTTGCCGCGAGCTTTTTACAGTCATACGAAATCTGCTGTAACATAATGCTGATACGGCAAAGCAACAGTGAGTTGTAACTAAGTGTATGTGTGTGTATCATTGCAGGACATTACTGTGGTTAAGTCTATGAAGAGTCCTCCATCTGGTGTAAAGCTTGTCATGGAAGCTATTTGTATCTTGAAGGGTATGAAGCCGGACAGGATTCCAGATCCATCAGGATCAGGTATGTGAATGGATACTCAGAAAAAAATTAAACGCAAATACGGAGATTTGTTGATTACTAGATCATTTGTATTACTTTTTTAAACAGGAAAGAAGATCGAGGATTTCTGGGGCCCTTCAAAACGTGTTCTTGGAGACATGAAGTTCCTGCAATCACTGCAGACCTTTGATAAGGTTAGGGCTGAACATTAATATAACTGATACTTTTAAGGTGACTCCATAGGTTTTAGCCGCACGCGCCAGCTATGCAAAAGATGAATCCCTTCCAGATATATCTAATCAACACTAAAATGTTACTGTTAAGAACTTATATCGTTGGTAAATCACGCCGCCCTCGTTCTAACTGGGCGCTTTATTTCTTTGTTTTCCACACTACTACAGGACAATATTCCAGCTCCTGTAATCAAACAAATCCGTGCCAAATATACTTCTAACCCGGAGTTTGACCCTGATAAGATCAAGACAGCGTCTACTGCGGCAGAGGGCTTGTGTCGATGGGTCATCGCTATGGACTCGTACGAAAGGTAAGTGAATATTGACTCTGCTATTTTTAAACTTATTTTTTCCCCGCGAGGAGGGGGGGGGGGGGGGGAAGTCTTGGTACATTTTTTAAAAATTGTTAGCGTATACCCAAACGAGGCGACATTTACTAGAGAATGATGTTTGGCTATGTTGGAAAAGTTTCTGTAAGACTGCGACAGATAAGAGGGTACGCCTGGCAATATGCTAAGGTGTGCCTGTGTCGTACCGTGACCGTGTCTGCTCTACTGTTCAACATAAATAACAACTTGGCTATCTGTATGGCGCGTGAGAAACGCCTTTTCGATTTACACTCCTTAGCCAAGGATGATAGATAACGATGGCTTCGACGCATTCTATAGTAAACGCTGTATTTTTACTATAGACCCCTTGCAGCAATTCCCAAAGCAGTTCAGTTTGGAGGACAAAACAATGGAATATTTTCAGTTGTTTTTCCTCCAAACTGAACTGCTTTGCGAATAGACCTTTTTACTAATACGGCGGCCATCTTGGATATATTAATTTTTTATTGTTTAAATCTCAATATTATGGCAAAGCCTTTGTTTGCCCCCTGGACATCCCATAATATTGCGATTTAAACAATGAAAAATTAATATATTCAAGATGGCTGCCGTATTAGTAAAAAGGTCTGTTGCTGCAAAGGGTCTATAGGAATGATAATTGTGATGGTTTGATATACTAATAGTAGCTCTTTCCCCATTCAGAGTGGCACGCGTCGTAGCGCCGAAAAAAATAGCTCTGAAAGAAGCTGAATCAGACCTTGCAGTAGCAATGGAGGTTTGTAGATCATATTCGTGCAATCAGACCACGCCAGTCTCTGGCCTTCAAATAGGTGGAAAACATTCTAATTGTCATTGTCATAGATTTTGTCACCATTGTTGTGTTGGATGATCCAATAGTTTTTGGTTGGCAATTTAAGTGACAACCAAAGCAAAATATCGTAGAATCCCGATTATAAGCCCCCCCTGTTATAAGCCCCCCCCGGTTATAAGCCCCCCCTGGTTATAAGCCCCTGCCATTTATAGTGACGATAGAGTACCTACCGCTGGAACCTCGTAGCACTAACTGATCCTTTCAGATTATCGTACACAGTAGTTTTTCTGTTCTCGTTTCAAAGCTTACCGTATGCAGTACATTGCTATTGTTCAATGAACACTGTTGTTTAAATGAAATGCGGTAGCAACACTGGTTAAAATTGTTTTTAATAGAATGGAATTCAAACGGTTTTTTCCTCCCGGTTATAAGCCCCCCCCCCCCCCCCGATTATAAGCCCATCAAAAAAAAAAAAAAAAAAACTTACGAACGAGTGTAAGCCCAAGGCTTATAACCGGGATTCTACGGTACATCATCGTATTCCCGCCTATACCTTGTGCCAGGATAGGGTTGAAGTATTTTAAAAACGTCAGTCATTTCCTGTTTATATAATATGTTATATGCAGGGCTTGAATAAAAAACGTGCTGCGCTGAAAGAGGTCCAAGACAAACTCGCAAGACTACAAGAGAAATACGAAGCTAACGTCAAGAAAAAGGCTGACCTGGAAAAACAGGTTGGTAAAGATCGCATTTAGCAGAATTGGTCATCATTATTCCTCGTCTCTGCCGAACAAAAGAGGATCACCTTATTAAAGCTGCTCTGTTGCTTTATTCGACTCGTTTCTATATAATTAAGGCTTATCTTCTTTGACCGGTACAGGTCGATCTTTGTACGAAAAAACTAGACAGAGCAGAGAAGCTGATTGGTGGACTCGGAGGTGAAAAAACAAGGTAAAAACTTATTTCCACATTATTACTAACTTAGACTGTATGGGTACATACTAATATTGAGTTAATCATCTAACTTATCTTACTAATCAACGGTTTTGAATAACTAACAGATGGACAGAAGTAGCCAATGCCCTTGGCATTCGATTCAGGAACTTGATTGGTGATGTCCTGGTATCTTCTGGTGTTGTTGCTTACCTCGGCGCCTTCACAGCGGCATTTAGGCAGGTTAGTACTATTATTCCTACTCTATAGTCTATCCAGCTTAGTAGAGGAGTCATTCTCCCCTGTTATGTGAAGGCACCTCTCGAGTCTTGGATCGCAGTGCGTTTTCAGTTCCCTCAGTTTTGTACACGGACTCTTTCTTGTAAAGAAAATGTGGAAAGAGACAACTAAATTTTTTTTTTTTTCGTTTTTGAATTCATTTCTGACCAGGAACAAGCGGGACGGTGGCTGGCGGAATGTAAAGAGGTTAATATTCCCTGTTCAGAGGATTTCTCTGTCACCAATACACTGGGAGAACCTGTCCAGATCCGAGACTGGAACATCTGTGGTCTACCTACAGATAGTTTCTCTATAGAGAATGGTATCATCATAAGGTAAAGCTTCACTAAAACTTATCATACATTTGAGGCGAGATATACTTAGAGGAGCATTATGGCTGGGAATACCTAGTGGTTCAGGGGGGTCAAAGATGAAGGCAGGCAACGGTACGAAAGACGACAGGGCCAAGGCGTGACAGGCGATAAGAAACTGGCGAAGGGACAATAACTTAGTGTGGAAGATTTTTTGCATACAGGAAACTAGTTTAATAACCAAAACTACTCTATACCAAAAGACCTCACAGCCACTAAACCTGATTTCGTATGACTGTGAAAAGCTCGCAACACGGTCGGTGTCGTAAGCATCCCTTGTCACGACTATGATGTTTTCTAGAATTTTGACGTGCCTTGGTGTGCCTTGACCGTGTCACGACCGTGTTCGTGCCGGGAGCCTTTCACAGTCATAAGAAATCTGCTCTAAGAGATTTGTTTTTGTTTCGTTCCAGTAATGCCAACCGATGGCCACTGATGATCGATCCTCAAGGACAGGCCAACAAGTGGGTGAAGAACATGGAGAAGAAAAGCAATCTGCATGTTATTAAACTAACAGATGCTGACTACGTCAGAACCTTGGAAAACTGCATCCAGTTCGGCACTCCGGTAATATAACCTTATTTAATGAACTAGGGACGCACACTTTCTTTTAGCTTTTTCTATCCATAAATTTGGCTCCACTAATTTCATCGATGTTATAAATTAATGCGTTATTAATAATTTTTTGTTTCATTGACCATTGTGTCAGGTCCTCCTTGAGAATGTCGGTGAAGAGTTGGATCCATTACTGGAGCCTCTGTTGCTCAAGCAGACCTTTAAACAAGGAGGCAGTATCTGTATTAAAGTGGGAGACAGTGTTATAGAGTACTCCAAGGACTTCAGGTATTCAGACGTTCACTAACAAAATGCAAACAAAAAAATGAATTCATACTTGGGCTGCACGAATTACCTAGAGAGCGAAATGGTGGAACGAAAGACAAATCTTTGGTTATATTCATACAACATGACTTCACATGCGTCCAAGAATGAGATTTTCTCATTCTCGTTTATCCAATTCTCATATTTTAAGTCATTAGATTTTAATCGAGTCGCTTAATTTTGCAATTTCTTTATCGTTGTTAGGTTTTATATCACAACTAAGCTGAGGAATCCTCACTATCTTCCTGAGACCGCCGTCAAGGTAAGCTTATTATTCTTAATGTCGCAATGAATTAGCCACGAAGCTCAGAACGAGAGGGAAGTTGGCTTCGAGTTGCTACCGCAACGCATCTACGGATTTTTTGTTTGCTTTTTTGTTTGCTTTTTCCGTGCGGTGTTATTGCGCGTACATTGTGGGTTTTCATGCATTCTAAGTGTGAAAATAACGCATGAGGCATAGTACAGAACTGTCGACATTTGACGGAAATAGAGACTAGTGTTCATCTAATCAGGATGCTAGACAAGCTACACAGCGTCCTTAACGTTTGTTTGGTTTATCTAGGTAACTCTCCTTAACTTCATGATCACGCCTGAGGGATTACAAGACCAGCTTTTGGGTATCGTGGTGGCTCGTGAACGACCAGAATTAGAGGAAGAAAAGAACGCCCTTATCATCCAGAGTGCTGAAAATAAGAGGTACAATCAATGCTACGAGCAACTGTAGTAAACAAATAAAGAAAACATATAACTTATAAAGTAAACTGGGTCATTTTTGATTGATTGTATATTTTTGTTGTTCTTAGACAACTGAAAGAGATTGAAGACAAAATTCTCGAGGTTTTGTCGTCTTCTGAAGGGAACATCTTGGAAGACGAAACAGCTATCAACGTCTTGTCGTCTTCTAAAGTATTGGCCAATGAGATTTCAGAAAAGCAGGTCAGTATTTTAGCTGGTATTGACTGTCGTTTTGATTGTGATGCTGATGTTGATGATGATCGGTGATGATGATGATGAGGGCAAAGTTCATACTTGATAGTATTAGTTCTCTCAATGGTGCTGGTTACCGCTCTAGAAAAGATGGAAAGTTTCAGACAATGTAACCTTATTATATATTTTAGAAGACATGTCCAAAACATCCCTTGTGATGATACCAAGATAATAGCCATTGCAATGTCATTATATTGATGCTGATTCTTACCACAAACTTTTCAACCACAGGCAATAGCAGAGGAAACAGAGATCAAGATCGATAAAACTCGTTTGGGCTACAAACCCATCGCTGTGCATTCTTCGATTCTGTTTTTCTCCATCGCTGACCTGGCAAACATCGAACCTATGTACCAGTACTCCTTGACGTGGTTCATCAACTTGTTCATCATGTCGATCGATAATTCTGAAAAATCTGAAGATTTGGATACCAGGTATGTTAGTTAAGGAATTGTTAGTTTTCACTTAGGACAGTTGTGATTCATAACGCTGCCTGAGTTACAATGACATAATGTTTTGTCTTTCAGGTTAGGCAACTTAAGAAACCATTTTACCTACTCTCTCTACTGCAACGTGTGCAGGTCTCTGTTCGAGAAAGACAAGGTAAATCATCTATATATGCCATTTCATTTAGAAGTATTTAATTTGTTTTGTCAAAATACTGTTGCAGGAACACAATTCTGCTTGTATAATTCGATCTTCTTCTCATCCATTTTTCATTTCAGCTTCTGTTTTCGTTTGTTCTTTGTGTAAATATCCTGATGCACGACCACGAAGTGTGTAGCAATGAATGGCGGTTTCTTCTTACAGGAGGTGTTGGTTTGGACAATCCACATGCCAACCCTGCAACTTGGTTACCTAGCAGATCATGGGACGAGATTTGCAGGCTTGAAGATCTGGAAAAGTAAGTTGTTGAAGCCCTTAGGTTGTTATAAAAAAGACATCGTCAAAAACGTGCGTGTACGTGCTATACAAGCAAGCAGTTTAACCAAACCTCTCATGCACTTGGTTTTTAATAGGTTTAAGGGCTTCCGTCAAAAGTTTCCAAGAAACATTGATGGATGGAAGAAGATCTACGACAGCAATGTAAGTCCAACAGATAGTGCATCTTTCCCAGTACACGTACCCTAGATATATAATAGAGCTTATACTCTTCATAGTAGACCTTTCTTCGTGTACATTTTCTCCTCCACATCTTTGTTTATTACCTCCTGGGTTGAAACCAAATCTTTTCTTCGCTATAGGAGCCGCATCACGAGCCTCTGCCAGGAGACTGGGAAGAAAAGTTTGGTCCATTCCAAAAAATGCTGTTGCTCCGTTGTTTACGACCAGATAAGGTAAAGGAAATGACTACAGAAGGAATTCTAGGACGAGACACATTTGCATTCAAGTTAACTTGGACAAGGCTTTCACCTAGGACAAATTTTACATTGGGACCCTTACATTTAAGGCAATTGGGGCTGGAATACCCGATGAAGCACTTTTTGGGAAGTCGGTATTTAGGCACCCTGGACCGCCATTTCTATGGACGACTGTTCTGTTATATTCTTTACTCTTGATTCAAGCACCTGGGGACCCTTATATTCAAGTTATCACAAAGCTCTTCAGAGGAATCACTGCTAATTGAAGAAACTACGTTAAAAAGTTATGTATAAATTATTTTTGTCTTTTGCAGATCACCCCTTGTGTTCAAGATTTCGTTACTTTAAAACTTGGCAAGCAGTACGTAGAACCACCGCCATTTGATCTTGGTAAAGCATTTGCTGATTCCAATTCCTGCGCTCCTCTCATCTTCGTGTTATCTCCAGGATCAGATCCAACAGCTGCGCTACTCAAGTTTGCCGATGATCAGGTAAAGAATATCTGGCTTTCCGAATTTCCGAAATTTCTAAAATATATAATAAATTGTACAGCATATTGTATTTGGGTACATTCTAATATTGTAAAAAGTGATTCCCCCGGAAAAGATCCCGAATTTGCTTGAATGACCACCAAAAAATGGTTTCAAGTCGAAGTTGGAGTAGACAAATATATACTTTACGCGAAACCACTCTCTTTCATTCAAATGTGAATTCAGGAATTTAAGGTTTAATCCACTTCCAGAAGTACAATACAAACATTTCATATCAAGAAAGGAAACTAAAATCATTTGTTATCTTATCTTCTTTTAGGGTTTTGGAGGCCCTAAACTGAGTTCTCTCTCCCTTGGGCAAGGCCAAGGTCCCATTGCTTTGCGCATGATCGAGAAGGCTGTGAAGGAAGGAACATGGGTGGTTCTACAGAACTGTCATCTTGCCACTTCATGGATGAGTACACTGGAAAAGATTTGTGAGGTATCGTAGCTATAAACAAAATTTTGTTTGGGGCTGGTCAGGACGGCTACTTGCAGACCACTTAACATTAAAAATGACTTTTGAACCTATTGCATTTTAGACTTGTTGACTGCGTTAGTGTTAGTACAGTTTCACTGCTGATTATTCCTGCAATGTTTTGCCCTTGTTACACGACAAGGGCCCCGAGCATGGCCAACTCAGACCATTTCTCCTTCCCTTGAGTGTTATTTCTTCATTTACTGGTAATGCTTTAAAAAATGCATCAATATGGATGTAACAGGATCAAAAAATATCGTTCTTGGAGGAATGACACGTAATTTAAAATATAATAGTCTGTTACCCTAATGCTGTATTCTTGTCGCTCTTAGGAACTGAATCCAGACACAACACATCCTGATTTCCGTCTCTGGCTGACAAGTTATCCATCGCCAAACTTCCCTGTGACGGTTCTTCAGAATGGTGTAAAAATGACTAATGAACCACCTAAAGGAATCAGGGCTAACCTAACCAGATCGTATCTGAGTGATCCTATATCAGACCCTGAATTCTTTACAAGCTGCAAGAAACCGGTAAGAACATGTTACGATTTAATCGCATGGCAAGAACATATCTGCTTAATATTGCAATAAAAAGATGTAGTAAAGACGAGACCTTCAAAACAAACAGTGGTACGAACGCGAAACGCGAATTTCTTGATGTGAGTGCTCCGCTTCAAGGCTGATGCACCCACTCTCCTGCGCAAATATCATCAACCTGATCGCCATGAGATGTCGTGGAAACGGCAAGAGATGGATAAGCGCGCATCATGAAGTAGGTGTTGGCACTAGTCTTTAAACTGGTGCGTCTGCCATGTAACACGTGTAATGCATGCAGCGGGCCTTCGTCGCGTATCGTCTTTATGATCCCTAACGAACCTTATATCAATATGCAGTATTTTTCTGGATAAGTATTTGCGAGGGTTTTACACTCGAATGGAAAGCTACAGTACAAAAGTTATGTTATCGGCACTGATAAGGAATTTGATTAATAGTGTTTTAGATCAATCTTACTCCCTATGCTTATAAGATATTCCAGACATGTTGAATCATCATAATAATCCATTTTAACCAATGTTTGATTTAGTTTGAGTTCAAGAAGTTGCTGCTTGGTTTGTGTTTCTTCCACGCGTTGGTGCAGGAGCGTCGTAAATTTGGTCCTCTAGGGTGGAACATTCCTTACGAGTTCAACGAGACTGATTTGCGTATCAGCGTGCAACAGTTACACATGTTTTTGAACAAATACGACGTAAGTAGCAACCTTGACCTGCGATTAATCATAGGGATACTAATTTAGGGTCACCGACAAGAAGCTCTGTTATTTTACTTCCCTAGATTCATTCTCAAAAATACATGCAACTCGTGTTCCCGGTCAAGCGTTCCATGTGACCGCTGTTATCTGTCATTTTCGAATCACAATTTAATAGACCTTTCCCGAATTCGCTTGGATGACCACGAAACAAGTCGAGACTGAACTTGATTCTTTTGTTTATCAAGGCAAGGTCTATTACTTTAATAAATAACTACAATTCTGTTTGAAGAATGATTACTCGAATATTTACAGCATGACAACTCAGACAAGTTTATATTGTGGGTTACTGAAAGCTTTAAAAGTATTCGCATCCCTTCAATATGCCTTCCCCCCACCCCTTTTGCATTGCCCTTGTTCCCAAAGTTTTAATTGTGGCCAATCAGAAACTAGCTAGTCAGGACTTTTGCTAACCAACTTTCTTTTATTTTCCATCGTAACAGGACGTGCAGTACGATGCACTGAGATACTTGACCGGTGAATGCAACTACGGTGGCCGTGTCACAGATGATCGTGACAGGCGCACCTTGCTTACCATTCTTAACCGTTTTTACAATCCCCTTGTCATCAGCGAACCGGACCACAAGTTCTCGCCCAGTGGCAACTACTGCTCTCCCCCTGACGGCGACTACGAGTCTTATCTCGAGTATGCAAAGAAACTTCCAATCAATGATCATCCAGAGGTCTTCGGCATGCATGCGAACGCAGACATCACAAAAGACCAGCAAGAAACCACGTCACTTTTCAATAGCATTCTATTGACACTGTCACGTGCTTCATCTGGAGGAGGCAAATCAGATGACGAGACTGTGTCTGGAGTCGCTGAGGATATTTTGGGCAAGATGCCAAACGTTTTCGACACGGAGGCAGCGCTTCGAAAATTCCCGACTACCTACACGCAGAGTATGAATACTGTACTCGTCCAGGAAATGGTCAGATTTAATAGGCTGGTGGAGGTGGTACGGTCAAGTCTGGTCAATATACAGAAAGCTATCAAGGTCAGTTCATTCGATGTACCGTGTCATACTGATAAAGTTTGCTAAAGAAATGATAACAAAACTAAAGAAATGATAACAAAAATAGACCTTAACTTGGGCGTAACCTTTCCGTATTTTAGACTGTGTTCCATTAGAGATTTCCGATTTTAATACAGGCTTTGGCACTAACTGTACCTTTGGTAAATTTGTATATAACTATGGCTTCCTTAAAGTCGAGACTTCTTAACTGAATATTAAAGTTCATTCAATTGCAATTCCTTACTTTCCGCGGATCCTGGAATTCTGATTTTTCTTTCGTTTTAATTGATTGATTTGGGACCATACATCCAGACATCGATTGCTGAAGCGTCGTATGGCAGGGCGAAACCATTTACGGGTCAGCTGGAGATTTCGGCTCCAACACCGCTATCCATAATGACTAATCAGGGAGCTCAGCCGAAGCCTAAAGGGAGAGGTTAATCGGCCCCTAGACCATATAAGATTAACCCCTTGCTGTGATCAGTAAAAATCGGTTTCTCTCTAACAGAACTACTAGTTCGTTAACTCGTTGTTCCATGTGGGAGGCATTAGAGAAATTAGACATGCGCAAAACAAAGTAAATACAGAGCACGTAGAGCGTTCAGATTCGTCGCTTTAAAATGAAAAATAGACGTTATACTGCTGAGATGCTTGGTACTATTAGTGACAAATCAGCGTTCGTGCCGTTAAATCGGAATCTCTATTCCCTCGTACATTATTCTTGTTACTGGCAAAGTATGGAAAATGTATCGGTATAGACACAAATTAAACAAATACAATCTCAAAACTCTTGAAATGGGAAAGCGTTACGCTTATCTATAGCCTTTCGAAAATAGTGGAAAATGGAAATATTAAGGGACTGGTCATTATTTATCGAGAGGGGGGGGGGGCTGGTGCAAATGGAAAAGTGTCTTGCACAGCTTTTAATGGCCCTACCCCCCCTTCCACATACATTCTCTTAAAACACTTTCCACAAAGCTTGCATGAAAATATATGACCCACCCCATATTTGCACCAGCCCCCCCTCCCTCTCGATAAATAATGACCAGTCCCTAAGTTAAGAGTTTAGTCCTCGATAAAAATCTTTCATATAATAAACCAATTATCACTTTCTTCTACTCTAAAGAATTTTCTTTCTCTATCCTATTTAGGGCTTGGTAGTCATGTCTTCTGAACTTGAAGAGGTATTTTACAGCATGTTGAAAGGCAAGATTCCATCTTTGTGGATGAAGAAGTCGTACCCGTCCTTAAAACCACTGGGAAGCTACGTTAACGATCTGATCGCCAGGCTTAAGTTCCTTCAAGACTGGTACGACAATGGAGCACCTGTGGTCTTTTGGCTGTCAGGATTCTTCTTCACCCAAGCATTCTTGACAGGCTCCAAGCAGAACTTTGCCCGTAAATACACCATCCCAATCGATCTCTTGACTTTCGATTTCGAAGTTCTCGAGGACAAAAAGTACGACACCCCTCCTGAAGATGGTGTATACGTTGACGGTCTCTTCATAGAGGGCGCTCGTTGGGACAGAAACGCAAAAGTGGTCGGAGAATCCCACCCCAAGATTCTTTTCGACACCTTGCCTGTCATGTGGCTCTGCCCGTGTAAGAAAGAAGACATCAAGGATCGTCCACACTATGTTGCACCCATGTACAAGACAAGCGAGAGAAGAGGAACGTTATCTACAACTGGGCACTCTACCAACTTCGTCATGGAAATACGTCTTCCCTCTGACCAGCCAAAAGAGCACTGGATCATGCGAGGTGTGGCTTTGCTGTGTCAGCTAGACGATTAAAACCTACAACTTCTTAAAGTGACTTTCGTTGCGTGTATTATGAAATCCTAAAATCAGTATAACATTTGTATTTTATTGCGTAAAAATATCCAAACTCGGAAGCCAATCTATTTGTCATACAGGAATGAAAGAGTGTATTCGTTTGCATATGTATGTAACTTGAAGAATTTTGTATTTTCTTTCGTAGAAAATATCTAAATTTTGAATATTTCAGGGGTGAGTGTGTGTGCTTGTTTCGTAGCCAGAGAAATATTTTATGAGTTTTTCATAAAGCCAGACTTACGGTGATGTTATTTGAGAACCCTTGTTTCTCTACTAAAAATGTACATAATGCATTATGTTGACAGTCGCTGCAACTCTACTGTACAATAACGAAGTTCGCTCCATTATCTTATGTAAATAGAATCTCTTTTGAGCAGGTTGTAATGTCAGAGTGAATGATTTTGTTTTAATAAACATTTGACTTTTTATTCGGATAGTTGAGAGTACGAATAACCCAACGAACGAACGGCTAAAACTATTCTAAAGAGCGAGCGAGATGGGCCGTGGCAAGGCAAAATTTTTTTCTGGGGGGGAGGGAGGGGGTGCAGCTCTTTGAAAACGAAACGATTATGCTCGATTAACGTCGAGCATGTTCGTTTCGTTAAATTTCGTCCCTTTGGTTCCCTTCCCGACAAAAAATTCAATGAAGAAAGATTTCTTTTGCTTGAGCCTAAACAAGAATTAGCTATATTTTGTTAGTATGAAGGTTAAATTTCGCTGGCCGATTACTCGTCCAGACCAAAATTCTTTGATCCCTAATTTCTGTTTCATGAAATCCCGATCCCACTTCTGTGATCTCAAGTCTCAGGGGGTCTATGATGCCGTCAGGACCCTACTTGAACCTCGACTCGAACCTACTGCTTTTCGCATTGCCTTTCAACGTCATGATATTTAGGAACCAGTCATTAGTTATGGGGGGGGGGGGGGAATGGTGCAAAACTGGATGCGCCATGTTTGGTTTTTCCTGACCCTTTTTTGTGATGCACAATTTGTTCTGACCCTCCCCCTTCCTACATACATCACCAATGTCCGATGACAATATATTTGCCTAAATTTCTATAGCCCCCCCTTTTTCCTTGCATAAAAATTGGTGAGCCCCTCCCGGAATTTGCACCAGCCCATCCCCCCCCCTCTAATAAATGACTGGTTCCTTAGATACATAATTATGAATTGGGGAACATTTAGTGATCGTAAAACATTTTCTGTGCTACAACCTCGTTTTCATGCTATAAGCACGAAGGAGAATGAACCGTTGGACACTTGTAGCCGGTTCTGTTTTTATTGCTTCGGTTTTTTGTTTGTTTGTTTGTTTGTTTGTTATTTTTTTCCCCGCTTTCGTTTGATTTTCCATGCAAACGATTCAAACAACATTGAAATATTCTTGTCAGTATCTTCAAAAACTTTCTCAAGTTGGGCTTCCTGTGGATATGTGTTATTCGCGACAAACTCTAATGGCGGGAAAATGACGTGAAGCAGTCGGTGATGAAATTTGTAGCATAAAGTGCGTAAAATTATTTGAAATGGTAAGGGAAACCTCCTACCTGCGTTTAAGGATATGTTTTCCTTTCTTTCATCTGCTATTGTTGGTTTTTATGAGCATATACGGAAAGAAAATGAAAGCTCCGAACTTCACTATACTTCACTTCACTCAGTGTATCGTTCATCGATTTGGAAATATAATGTAAACTTTCATCGATTCTTCATCAACAGGTAAGTGAAGCATTTAATATGGATGATAAACGCAGAAGGTTAAAGGAGACACGTGAAAAATATTAGAATTGGACTATTAGATATACATTTTACCGGGTATAATATTCATTCGTTGTTTGAGTTGCCTGTGTGACTCAACGATAGCAATAGGGGGCTGGTGGGTTTTCAGAATCTGTCTGAGTATATTCGGCACCCCTATTTACATGATAGTTGTAAGCAAAAGGTTGTACCATGTACATTGGTCTTTAGACTCCAATACGACCAAAATTTTTGGCTGACTCAGCTGATTTTCCCTTTGGACCCATTTTTTGGGAGGATATCCCCACCATGCCCATAAATAAAAAATGGCCACTAATATTTTTAAATTTTTGGTTGTAATACATAGAGGGTGTTACAGGTCCTACGGTGCCTGAACTCAGAGTGTTTTGCTTGTCACTGCTGTACATCCTTCAATCCCTGAAGACACCAAATCACTCAGTAAAGTTTTTTTTCGAGGTGGTGTTTTCCATGTCACCAGAAAGGGTCTCTCCCTTGATTAAGGACTTTTTTCTAGAATAAATAAAAGGTTTCTTCCAAGTTAATTTAAATATTTAATCCAAGCTTTCGGACCATCATCAGGGAATGAATAACGTATCAGGTATTTACAAACGTCAATATAAGAATACTATAAATTCACAATGAGCACACGCATAGTTCAGCGCGCGCAAAAATTGATAAAAATTACATACATATATATATATATATATATATATGAGCAACTAAAAAATAAATAAATTAATTAATTAAATAAATAAATAAATAAAAATAAAATAAAATAAAATAAAATAAATAAAAAATAAGTAAATGAAAAATAAAAAATAAAATAAATAAATAAATAAATAATGATGTAAGGATAAATGATAAAAATGACAACTAAAATACAATTATAACCATCTATTTTATCAGTGGTTAATAGCTATCAGGTATTTTTCTGCCACAGTCTCTGTTAGTTAAAACATTTTCTTTTTCAGCAATCCACCATGCTTCTGTGATTTTTCTCCTTGTGAATTTATAGTATTCTTATATTGACGTTTGTAAATACTTGATACGTTATTCATTCCCTGATGATGGACAGAGGGTCCGAAAGCTTGGATTAAATATTTAAATTAATGTGGAAGAAACCTTTTATTTATTCTAGTACGATTCCCACATACAAAGAGATTCTAGACTTTTTTCTAGGTTCTCTGGTTTTCCTCCCTCAGCAAAACCCAACATGCTAAATTCCAATTTTATCTGAGTTAGCCATGACCTGATTTAAATCAGCCCAGATGTAGTTTCAGGGTTTGATAAAATGGATGGCTTTTTTTTTTTTGCTTCTCCACAAAAATAAAAGACAAGTGTTATGTGTTTTAAATCTTTGAATGTAGATTTAGTGTTTGAAAACAAAGTAACCTTATGAAAGAATACCCAAATGGAGGGAGTTAATACCTTCCATATACTGGTTTTACTTTAATACTTTTAAGTTTCTTTTTAAAAAGAAACCATTAGTCAGAGTAGTTGAGAAGATGAGGATGAAAACAAATATGGGAGCTTGAATTTATTTTGATCTTATATGTCATCTCAATATAACACCTAATATTTAGCTTTCACGCAGTAGATAGTTTGCCAAAGTTATTTTGTGGCTTAGTGTACATATCAAGAATACAATAAGCAGCCTATAATTTAATATTAAGAACAATGTTTTATCTGACAGATGCAATTATACTTGCAACACCTATAAAAAAAACAATGACAACAGTTAGCTATATGCAGTACTCTATTAAGGTAAATTCAGAAATTTAAATAATTTAAATTTTACTTAAAAGTACAAATGTTATACATGGTATGTTTTTTGTGTTATACATTATGGCTTTTACAAGTACCCCTAAAAGAATAGAATGTTAGTAAAATATTTCATACGTAAAATTGAGTAGGGTGTGATACTTACTGTCAAAATCAATCTTCTCAGCAATGTTACGAGATTTAATATGAGCTTCTTGGTTGCCTATGAAAATTGTACCATCGTCATTGAATTTCCATCCTTTTTTTGTGCACCACTCTTGAAGATCACTACCTGTGGAACAATAAATTTTTCATACACTTGCAATAAACACATAATGTTGTACAAATCAACCTTAAATTATATACATAATATGTTTTACAAATTTTTAGAGTCAATACCCATCTCAGGGTAAATAAAAAATTTTACAACTTATTTGTTTGATAGCTCATACAAAAGGCCCTTTGCAGCAAACAGTCATGTGATGATATATCTCATCAATAGTGAATGAACTGAGCTCATGGTCCCTTGGGGAAGGCTCCACTGGACAGCAAACAATCTTTAAAATGCTTAGTATCTTGAGATCAAAAGCATGTTAAAAGGGTAAAGCAGTATTTTGAAAACAATTTCAGTAAGGGCATTAGAAATCTACAGCAGTGAAATTGTTTTGAATAAATGAAATAGGATTTTTTGCCCACTAGTTACAGTCATGATAATTTACTGCAAAGGGCTTATTTGCAACCACTATAAACCTGTACTAGTTTGTAATTAATAACATTCTTAATTCAATATAATAACAACAGACAATTTTATACATGAAGGTAACTAATAAAAGCTTTTTTAGAAGCAAGGTGTACATGTAATGAACTTTGTGCTTCTTAATTCAGTAATATGACTAACTCTAAACAAAATCAACTGCCTAGTACTGAGACACAGAACTTGTGTTTAAATATTTTACACCAAGCACATACTCTTGAAGTGCCTAAATGTAGGATGGAACATTACTATAGAAGTTTTATTCCCATGAGAGCTGTTCTTTCTGATTTCCTGTAGTTTTTGTATTTTATAGAGATTTTTGAACTTTTTGTATGTACCATATTACACATGGACCTTAAGCATAGTTACCATTGTAATTCATTTTTTCGTCCAAGAATGACCAATAAAATACTTTCATTTCATTTCATTTACCTTGGACACCTCCAAGCAACTCTGCAGCAAGATTGGCATCAATATGTTGGTATGTTATTCCAATGACATAACACACATCTTAAAAAATCAATCAAATTAAACAAAATTACCCTGGTATCTACTGTAGCAAAAACAAGGCTGTTTAATCCAGTAACTCAGTACTGTATTTACTTTTACTCAAATAAATGCCAAGCACCACATAGATGCTGGGTTTGAATAAATACAGGGGCAAGGAGGTTGAGTTTTAAACGTACGCTGTTGGCACTTTACTGCAAATAAATACCAGGTTCGTATAAATGCCAGGTCTATGAGGATGAGTTTTAAATAAAAGCTGGGACATTTATTCAGGTAACTTGAGTTTAAAATTAACATATAAAAACTCACATTGTCTTATAGCTTCACGGAATCCTGTTATTCCTTCAGTTAATCCAGCTTCCTCATCCATAAATCTCTTTAAGATAAACAAGTGTAATGTAATTATCAATCAATATACAGTTTTTCTTTGAATAAAATTTCCTTAATAAATATTCTATTATTCCTTTTTATGAAATGTGTGTTGGATTAAAATCTGGTTTGTATGGTGTATGGCTTTATAACCATGACCATAGTTATAATTGAAAAGAATAGTCATGATCAATAACTTATGGTATTATAAGAAAATGGCATTTTCAAGGCTTGTTACTGTGCATAAATGTATGTTTTTGTTGGTCTCATAATGATTATGATAATGATATGGTATATGAACCACAACTTTGTTTTAATTTGTGATTCCTCAATTTGTTTGAGGAGCTCCTTAACATGTTACTGTACAAAACTGAAAATTGTTTTTACTTGAGGCAAATTTATGTAACAGTTTTCTTGTCATCCTTGCTGAGATTATATATATATGTATTTACCCAAGCTTCTGCAAAAGAACATGTTTCTAACAGGTCAGCTAATATAATGACTTTTTGGATTGTTTGGTCTTGTTGCTGGTTAGAATATGTCAAGGAAATATATATTCTCTAAACATGAAACTATAAAATTGGTTAAAAATAAATTATTTTTCTTGAGGAAAAAAAAAGAGAGCAATTCTCTTTGTTAAAAGGATACAATGCTATCATCAATAACACAGCGACACATGATAAAGTCAGAGTTTGGAAGATTCATCAAGGCTTTGAGTAGGATTTGTGATGTGATTGTAGTTTGGGAGTAGGCAGGGTTGAATTGATACCTTTACAGAAACAAAATATATATAAAGTTCTACCTAAGTTTTAATGCCCAATAGACTTTTCTCAGTGATTATGCTAATCAATTGCTTTGGCATGAAAATGAGGCTATGTATGCATTTATTCCAAAATTATTCTTCAAAAGAAAAAGATAAATATGAAATAAAAATATGTCCCAAGAAAAAGCAATGAAAAAGGACACTATAATGTTAGATCTGTGTGCACTTAGCCTCAATGCCATGCACAAACCACTAATTACCATGACTAATTGAGAAGGGGCCTATTGTTTTAAAAATTCTTAATAAATACAAAATTATCCAATATAATTAATTTTACTGGATTACATTAAAAAGGAATCAACCAGTGTTAGCTACTTACAGTTTTAGGACAGCCAAGTTAGCATCCAGATCATAGAAGTTTTCATGTACCTATATAAGTAAGTAGATAGCATAGCAATATATTATTTTATTTATCCAACAAGAATAAACAAACAATGACAACAAAACTAAAACAATTCTACAGTATCTAAAACATCATGAATCAAGTAACAAGAAAAGATATTCATTTCTCTGAAATATATAAGACTTATTTATTATAATCCATAAAATTAAGAGTCATAATTGTAATTAATAGAATATAGTATGCATGTACATCAGAGACCAAACATAAGCATGAGTAACCGCTGCACATACCTGTTGATGTACATAATCTTCCAATGCACTAAGATTTTCAGGGTTATATCTACAAGCAAATACAACATTTATAGTAAGGACTATTCACTGACCCATGTATAGACAGATCTTTGTGTGTGTGTGTGCTGATGTGACACGACATATAAACAGTCTGAATCCAGGCTAAAATGTCCCCTAAACTAACTAACACATCAACAACAGTACGTTCAAAATGAATATTAATCTTAAAAAAGACATTCAGGGGTATTTCACGAAAGTTAGATGTCTTAAACACAAATAAAAGCGAAGATAACGAGTAATTTAGGTCTTATAATCCACGTGTTATAACAAGCCGACAATTCACGTGAATATTGTCAAATAAAGTAGTTTTTATTTGTTCTTTAAAAGATTAAAGTGGGCGACAATACTGACACTTTTAAATTCTTGAGGTTTTGATCGAGAATTTCGCTTCCTTACCTGTCTATTCCATTCAAAAGTTGTGCCACATCCATCCTCTTCTCTTCCTCCATCTTGGAAAACTTAAAAGGGAAGAGGAGGGAGAATGAGGACTAAAATTGTTTGGTAACAACCACAGGAAGCCCATGACAGAACTTGGCTGTTTGATCACAGGCAGCCTAAGCAATGTTCTCGTGTGCAATTTACAATAAATGTATGTGGTGAATCTGCTATGATACGAATGTACGACTTTTTAAAATAAATCTTGACGAAATGTTGTTTATTGTGTCTTAGTCAGCCACTGTATGAAGTTTGAGCTCGATCCGAGGCTTATTTTCCGAGATTTTCGAGTTTTGTTCTTCCCCTCATAAAAACGAGGGAAGAGCAAAACTTGCAAAAATTAGTAAGTTCAGTAAACTAACAATGACACCCTGAATCGAGTGAAGACAAGTTGAATTGAGTGATTTCATTAAACGATTTCCCGTAATATATCAAACACAACTAAAATAAAATAACGACAACAAATGCGAGACTAAACAAGTTGAATCAATAGATTTGATTTTAAACAACTAAATGAAAATAACGACAAGAGACACAAGAAATCGAATTAAATCAAGTGATTTTATTTTATATTCTAGTTCAATTGATTTCTACAAAACTTTGCACGAATTTGTACAATTTTGTTAGTTTATTTTTTCACGGATATATGGTATGCACTCAGGAGATAGCACAGCGCATACGCAAGTCATTCTTTAAAACACCATTTGTTGTATTAGCATAAAAAACCAGACCCAAAAAACAGGGTAAGGGAGAGGCGGGCATGTGATCACCTTCCTTCCGTTGTCATGTGACAGAATCTCAATCAAACTTCAACTTACAGGTAAGTCTCGTTTAATTTTCCAATTCTATCACATGACCGGAAGTCAGGTGATCCCATGAGACTTTAAAGCTGCTAATACAACAAATATTACAATACAATGTTCCATGAACACGTAGTGTTTATTGTAAAGATTGTAAACCAACAGGAACAAATATAGTAAATATCTATAAATCATTTAAACCTCAATGACCTAAAACAACGTCTGATACACTAGCAGTAGGTTCAACTGGCTTATTATAAAACTTATAAAATGTCTGAGCAGACTTCCACCCAGCGTTAGCCATAATTTGATCTAGTGGGACATTGTTTCTGCATGCCTTCGAAGACGATGCTGCCCTAGTACTGTGAGCTTTGTATACAGTGGTATCAATTCCACTCCTATCTAACACAGTCTTAGTCCATCTCGAAATAGTGTCCCTAGAAACTGCCTTGAACGGTTTAACATAACTAATAAACAATCTTGTTTCTTTTCCTCTTAAAACCTTGGTTTTGTTAATGTACTCTTTAAGACATGTTAATGGGCAAATAGC
>WUAP02131797.1:0-62549 GCA_015163945.2 Stichodactyla helianthus | reverse complement strand
GTCTTCGGTCCAATTAGTTCGTTTTCCTTTCCGAGACATGGTGTTTTAAAATAGAATATTGTTTAAATATTGTACTAGAGGTAAAAACCATTTGCTGTCACACCATCAGGACAAGACCAGTGCTCCATCCATCGCGTGGAAGATAGTTCAACTGGACATTTAACTTCTTCATTGATCAACGTTCCGACAGTTAAGGCGGACTTCGAATCATTCCCCCCATTTTATTTTCTTAATGATAGTACAATTCATGTTTCTTTATAGACTTGAGTTACGATCACACGTGCGCACGTCATCCCTTCCTATAGCCCTCATAACAAATCCATCTCCTTAAGGTTGGTTTTTAAGCTGTGCGTCAGATCGCTGCGCGCAATCGGAGTCACATAAGCGCAGTTTATCAGTCCAAGTGAAAAACGCTCGTCACAAACAGATTCAAAATCGAAAGCAATAAACAAGAACCACTTCAGCCTGACAAATGAGACACTGGTTATTATGTGAAAATTATACAACTTTGGCAAGCAGAATGTTTAATTTGAATAAAAGAACTTTCCACATGCTCAAAGCACCATATATATCAGGAATAATTGCATAGTTTTCGGCTTGTAAATAAGAACCTACTCAGCCTGATTTCTCACTAGATACCAAAAAATACGAACTACTTCAGCCTAACTTGGGAAAACACAGGTTCTTATATGTGGGGTTTTACTGTATTCTGTTTTTCACTTATCGTAAGGAGCGAGCGTGGAATCGGAATTGGAAGAAAATGGAAACCTTCCGATCCTTCCGATTCCGATTCCGACGCGCTTCTAACTCCCATTCCGACTCCGTTTTATGGTTTATGACTCCGATTCCGATTCCGACTCGCGGATTTCGTTTTCCATTCCACAGACGCAAGTGAAAACCGACTTTTAGCCGTCTAACTCATGCGAACCAGAATAAAATGCTCGACCTGGGAACCAAGTCAATGTGGCTGAATTTTATGCTCTAATCAATCGACCCCCACCCCGACCCCGGGACAGGGCGGGGAATTTAATCTTCACATAGTGTTAAATTTAGCCTTTCCCCCGGTCCCTGGAGAAAGATTTGTTGTGAAAATTGTTGAAGTAGTTGCTGTTAAAATTTTTAAAAATGTTGCATAAAGTAATTCCCCATATCATTTCGTGCATTCACGCTGTTACTGCGAAAATCGTTGCATCGCGACCCGTATTATCGTAGCGTCGGTCGGATTTTTGTGCTTTTCTGATCCGTCAATCATCTTTGGAGGCGGGAGTTATGCGAATCCATGAAAATCATTGGTTGGGAGTTGAATAACTCCTGCCTCCAAATGATGATTGACGGCTCAGAAAAGCCCAAAACTTCAATCGAAGTTACATAATACGGGTCGCGATGCAACGATTTTCGCAGTAAATGCGCGTTATAAATCTCCGGTATCGCCGCGCTAATTCCCCGTCCTGTTCCGGGGATCGGGGATCGTGGTGGGTTTTCAATTCACCATTGCATTAGAAATTGCGGGAATATTTCGCATGTTTTGAGTTGTTGTGTCTATTTGAAAGATTGTGCTAAAACCCAAATCGACAACTCTTGACAGGATGAGTCAATTGGATTAATAATTAAGTCAATTGCATCTACTATATGAGATCTCCGAAGATCAAGATATGTTGGCGCAACTTCTTTAGCGGTCTCCTTTACTGAAATATTGACTGGAAAACTAAAGGTTTAAGATCTCTGACCTGGATTTGAAGAACTGTCATGTGGTGACATTTAATAAACACTATACCGACTGTAATAATTGTAAAGGATTGACAAAATATAATTTTCTACTTTGTCCTTATCCGCAAGGCAAAAGTCTAGAAAACTATTGAACTTTGAGCCCAGTGTATATGTAGAACCCTTTTTAAGAGGCAGTATTTTGTCATTATTTTCCGAGTAAATTAACTTCATTTCAGTACTGAGTAGTTGCATATTTGGCCAAGGAGATGCATTGTGACTCAACACTCATCTCGGTACCAAGGAAATCCCCCCCTCCGTCACATACGCACACGCACACGCACACGCACACGCACACGCACACGCACACGCACACGCACACGCACACGCACACGCACACGCACCTCGCAAAAAAGGATTTCTTTTTCAAAGCAGTCAGTTCTCAGCTGTAGACTTGACCCGTCTTCATTTACCACTTTAGAGGTTCGACATTCATCGGTAGTTTTCATTGAAACTCAATATTCTTATAATTCCATAGAGAATCTATAGTACAAAGTTTACTTTTATTTCAATTTATCCAGGTTGATACATAATATATTAATTATCTGAGCTTATCTGCAACATCAGACACCAAATCATACTTTAACATTTTAATGGGAAATTCCAATTCTCTCTTACTTCTCGCCATTCCACCTCACGTATGCCAAACAAAAAGCATACATGATAAAGAATAAAATAATTATATTATAATATACAATATAATACAAAATCTAGAAACCAATTTTAACAATAAATAATATTAAATTTACATAAAAATAAATGTACTATGCGTTTTTTAATATCCTGTAATAAAGCAAGGTCCTTTTGTATTGATTGCAACGGATATTATAATTAAAGCAGACTAATCAGTTTTGCAACAACAAAAAATTATGCCGAACAACTGATAAAATCTTGCGCAAGTTTATCGATTCACTTGACGGAAGAAAATCCGTATCATTCATAGTCGGTAGATAAATTTCTACTGGATTGTTCAACTCAATTCCTCATTTGGCTAAACTGCGGCAAATTGGCAATTTCATTCACAAACCGCGCCTAGAGTCTTCTCATAGTATTTTGACAAGAACATTTATAAGCACTGATCCCAAAAAAACGAAACTATGATTTTTTTTTTAGGATCAGACGGAATTTATACGGAATAAGACTTTTAGAGGTATCTCAAATCTGATCACCCGAGTTAAGAAAGTATACCGCGTGCCATTTGGCTTGCTTCATGCAAAGATTAAATGAAAGAGCGACTTTCAGACCAATTCAGTTCTAAGACCTTCCGTCATTTCAGTGTCTGTTTCTGATGTTGGTCCCAATTTGATGAAGGGTTACGATACACAATTGATTCCGGCAATAAAACTTTGACCCTTCATCGATTCTGGGGAACACCCATCGTTTTAGGGAACAGTCAGTTCCGAAAAAGGAAAAAAAGCAATCGCGTTTCTGGGCTATCGCAAGACGGTTTTTGTCCGCTAATAAGTTACAAAATTTTGATAAAAACTAGTACATATTGATAAATATTTTCTGTTGCTTTTTAACAATGAAAAACAGGACCTCTGCACGGGAATTTAATTTTTCTGTTTTAACAATTCCTTAATTTTCCATATGTGAAAAAGCTATAGATCCAGTTTTTCATTTTTATAGCAATCCACTTTGCTTACTACATTCCGCAAGGGTTGCCTGCTTAAGGAGAATTTAGCTAAATGGAATTTTACGATGTCCCCCCCTGAAAAATGAGGATTTATCTATGATTTAAACGCCTTACCCCTCCGATGAGAATTTAGTACCGCGCAGCAGAAAATCAGGAGTAAAACTTTGGTATTTATCAGCTGTACCATGAAACTAGAAACACTGAAAACTGCGCAAAAAAGTTTTAACTCTTAAACTCAACCTACCCCGGCCTCTCCATGAAAACTCAATTATAAGTACATATGAGTCTGGGTGTCATTCTCTGCGCTTCCTTGGTAGTTTATCGCGAGTCTTGCTCAGACCGAGGTTAGGAGGACTGAAGAACAGGGAAGGTTGAGAGATTACACCTAAAGAGTATTGTTCTTTATGTGTGGTAACTTACCGTACAATAGAAAATAAAAGTCATCTCTTAGCGCATTTGCGTACTCTTGACTTTCCAGAGTGAGTTCGCAGTTAAACGCTATTTTACAGTCCCACTGATAAAAAAAAAATAAAAAATAAAAAAAAATAAAAAAAACCCCAAGCTATTCTTCATAAAGGTGACATCAACAGCTCCTCTGGAAAAGGAGTAAAGCCCCTGGCTCCCAAGGTGGACAATTTTAGCTAATAATATTAAACAAAGTAGAACTCTTGCTTTACTGGGATAATGCACCATAATGCACATGCAGAGCGAATATATTAATATTACTTTATAGGTAATAATATTTATAGTCATACTGGGCCTATTTCTTATACGGTTGTAACGTGAATTGGTCCACTTTGGCATCCATCAATATTTCTTTGAACTAAAAGTTCCTGTACGGTAACAAAGTCATCAAAGCTTCGTTCATTACTCCTCAGCATTTTTCTCTTGCTAAGTTCAACAATAAGATCTCTTTTCCCAACACCGCCTTCTGATCCACTTCCAGTGTGTGGACTATCAGATGCGGCTTTCAGTTTTTGGCTCCTTTGAATCCGTGCTTGTCTTACTTTCTCAAGCTGCCTTCTTCTCATATCGCGTGGACAATAGCGTCCAAGGTAGACAGATTGTGTTTCGTCCTCAGTCGTCAATCCTCTTCGTTCCTCAGTAATTTTTTGTGCCCTGTCGCGAAGTAATTTATTCCTCGCTTGTCTAGCCGCGGTACTAGATTGCTTGCGAACAAAGATATGTTTACCATCCTTTGTCATTCTTACTTTCCATTCATTCTGTTGCGCCTCATTACTCGATTCTTCTTTTGATGATTTCCGTCGTCTTTGATCCCCTTTAGAGCTTATGGAGTCATCAATTCCAAACAAATTAATAGTTTGAATAGAGTCCTTGCAAGCGCGCATGTAAGACGCTCGTATGCTTCTGTCCACACAACCTAGACGCCGCGACCGACGATGATCAGAATGTTTTCCTCTATCACGATCGCGATCACGCCCTTTGTCACGATCACGGTCTTTATCACGATCTTTTTCACGTTCACGTTCATTAGTTCCTTTATCTTTATCCTTCTTACGATCCGATCGTTTATCCTTGTGCGTAGGTGATCCATTCGATCGTTTTTTATCACTTCGCTCTGGGGAGCGTTTAGAAGTTTCTTTTTCTACCGTTTTACTACTGCTGCTAGAACCATTTTCAGACGACTTACTACGAGACGATTTGCTCTCCTTCTTAGGAGTAGTGGGTGGCGTGTTCAATTCAACATTTTGCTCATTTGAATTATCACGTGTTTTACGATTATTCTTGTCTTTAGATCGTTTTGTTTTGTCAATAGTATCTTGTTCCGAACTCTCATCGTTCTTCGTACTTTCATCGGTTCTACCAAACCCGCTGTCCTTTTCACATTTATCCCCACTTGTTTTCTCACTGTTAACCGTTTCAGTTCCGTCTTCTTCCTCTTCTTTGATGGCGGCAATTCTAAATCCCCCGTAACTGTCTGCACATTCCCATGTTGCATTGCCTTCTGCTCCAATAAAAGTCGCTTGGACCTGATAACATAGACAGCAGAAGAATAAGTGAGTCATACCATATTTGAACATGTGAGGACTATAAACTGAAATGTAGTTTAATATAATTTTTAGTATGTTCGTAACGTGTTACGCCTGGGCGTAAAAGGTAAGAGGGTCTTGACTCTTTTTTCAACATCACTTGATATTAAGCGCTGATGTGCGCTGGAATCCAAAAAGCGCGCGCAATGACCGACAGGACCAAAATAGAAATCAAACGTATTTAAACATGTGAAGAACGTATAAAATCTGGCCAAATCTTTCAGCTGATGCTATACTTATCTTTACGCTTATAATTTTTTTAACCTTGCGACTAATCCACTGCTTTCATAATTATAACTATCACTTGTCCAATCCCTCATTGCTTGATTGTAAGTTGACAGCTTATTAGCAATTAAGTAATTTTTACTTATGGTGACGATTATTAACACGGTAGTAACTTATCATGATAAAAACCTTCAGTGTTTTAAATTGCGCGCGATGCACGAGTGGCCAAAATTAGTAAAATGCTACGAATGTAAGACTGGGAACAAGTCAGTACCAGTAGCTAAAAATAGAGGCACTAAGAAAAGGATCTGACAGACATGTCGATGTAATTCCTCAACCAAAGGGGAAATATCAGCCTGCATTATTAGAAAGAACTGTGTGGGTTGCCACAGCTCGCGTCCGAGGTTAATCAAGATGATATGCGCATTCCGGTAGCGTCGGGGATCCTTGTGGGGTTAAATAGAGTCATGCATTGTTAATTGAAAATAAAGCATTCAGGAAACTTATATGAAATCCTTTTGAAATATAAAAAAGATCGTGGCTATCGTAGAAACCGCAAAGGAAATCCAAAAATAGGCTTGTCCATGATCAAGGAAACCGTCTACGGAAATGTTTCCAGACTATAATCTACCGTTGACGTAATTTCAAAGGGGATCCCAATTAATTGGGGAGTTGCCAAGGAAAGAAAGAAGCTTAATAATCAGAGACTAGCAACTGTTTCAAACTACACTTTCCTTGCAACCGGACTATGATTTATACTATATTTTTACACAATTTTAACTGGGTGCCGCATTCTTCAACATTACTGATTTGCGTTTTCAGAAATTATTTTAATGTCTCCCAGTTACCATTGACTTGTTATTAAACGTGATTAAAGTGTAAGGTCACAGCGAAAGCAATTATAATTTTATCTTAGTAACATTTTGGGTGTCCTGAACCTGACCTGCTCAAAGACGTTGCTTACCCCTCTCTATCTTGGGAAGAGAAGGGACTACCTTTTCCAGGTTTCCCCAAGTCTGAGGGGTCTGCAAGCAGGTTGTACCCAAACCCCCGAGGGCAAAGTCATTCGGCTGTGTTTCGGCTACACTGACAGAACACTATACACTAATAAAAACGGTTTTACGGATCGAAAATTGTCACTAAATGAAAGGGGGGTATTACCCAGAAAAGATAATGTAACAGAAAATAAAAAATATTAAACATTTCAGAATAATATGACAAGGTAATTTCACGCGTTCTCATTCGCCAATGTGCGGTCCATAACTTACGGTACGCACCACCAACCCTATTTTGCATCGCCTTTTAAGTTATGGAAGCTTGTTTTTTCCCACTTTTTTATAGGGGCCATCATAAGGCAGTGGGAAAAAACTTGGTCCATAACCTACGGTACGGCCCTCGCCCTCGGTTAATAAAAGCTATTTATTAAGTCATGGTATTGACTACGCAATGACAGACATCTCACTTCAAAAAATTAAAACGAACCCGCCAACAGAGATATAGCTGCTACTCAAGGCAAAAGCACTGGCTATTGAAAAGAACAGACTGAATATAAATGACGGCGCCTAATTAATATCAAAATGTCATTTATCCCAAAACAAAATAATCATCTTGCTTGTAAAGAAAATTTTGAAAGTAAACAAAGTAGCATGAATATCACCATCGCCGCATCTTTTTTTCTTCATCAGGGTGAAATCTAGCCGAACATGTGTAATTTGAGCCGGTTTTCGTCATAGCAAGTGATGTAGTGTATTCCCCTTTAATTCAGAAACCAAATTTTTATCATTCTTTACAGGATTAAACTGCTATGAGTAATTACGGCGTTGAGTATTATGTATCATAACCGAAAATTGGCTTTCTATAAAATATATCAGCCAAACCACAAATGCTGTAGAACCAAGACGTGAAACTATGTATACATTCAATTAATTAAAATATTTCTAAAGTTTTCATTAAAAAAGAGAAGCTATTAACAATGGATAAAGCTATCTGCTAAGCGCAAAATGTTTTTGAAAAGGATAAAAATGTAGTATTAGATCAAGCAAGAATATACTTTTATAAGCCGATAATTATCATTTGAGCACAGAAAAATATTCCAATATTTTGAATTGATCATTTTGATATGTTGATTGATTTAACAGAATGGATCCTACATACTTCGCAGATCACAGCTTGTCAGGTCTTTCTTATCTAACAAAATTCGAGCTGAACAACATAATAATCTCTCCAAAGGGTCCCCTACACCGCCAGGTGATGGCTTTAAAATGTTCGCAAAACGTTTTACTGGTCTAGACAGACATTCCATGACTTCCTTAACAACAGCTACTTACCTCCTGAGCAGGTCTTGCAACCAAAAACTTTATAGTCTCGGAAGATTCACAAACTAAAGGTTCTATGTCATTTATGTGGGTAACAGGTTGATCATCGATCTGTAAAGGAATTTTTATTTTGAATAAGATTTAACCATAGAAGGTCTAGAAACTCTCAACTCCGCATTCTAAATTTTGCAAACCTTTAAGACTTGATCCCATAACATAAGCCTTCCATCAAGATAAGCCACAGAATCTTGCTCAATCTAGAAAGAAATGGTTTAATGGCAAAGGAAAATTAAAAGAGCGCCAAAAGTTGCAGGCGCGTAGCGCAATTGCATTTTATGGCGGGAAAATATGAGAACGCTGTCGGCTACTTGGCAACGAAAACACAAAATTTAGACTTACGAAAAGACGAAAGTCATGGTAAAAGGAGAGTTGCTTTTAATTTTTGGTGAATTTTAGCTGTTCTTATACACCAGCAATGCAGGTTAGTACATTTTCATTTTCTTTTCATATAGAAAAGGTTATACGTTGATTGGCTGGGGAAAAACTCGTTAGAAATAGTGCTTACCACGCATATATAGACAGCCGATTCATCTTCTTCTCCACAACAGAAAGTCAATCCTAAATCTATATCTCCCGCACCAAGCCATAACGTTACTTCCTGAAAGTGTATTGAAAAATATAATAATTTGTAAAAACTTTAATGAATACTTCCAGTGTTATCCAAAGAGGAATAAGTGGTGAACTGACACTCAGAATGAGCCAGTCACTGCATGAGACAAGCTTTAAAACTGGTTATCGCTAAATAAAAATAATCCATACTAACATGAATTACTAATGCATAACAGAAATAAAATAATTGATAATACTTTAAATATACAAGATTACGAAGGAAAAAAAAATGAATAAATTAATATTTGAAACTATATTAAGTACAATAATGAATGAATGGCACCACACACGAAGCCCTCCAGTTCTGTTTTCGATACACTGCAATTTCTTTTATCTAAACTAATATTGTGTTTGGGGGATTAAACTCAAGTGTTTGACAGTATAGCTGTTTCACTAAAAGGCGGAGTAGATGTCTTATCTACAAGAGAATAAGTGCTTAGTTAATAGAAGCCCAATAATCAAGCCTTTGTATTTTGTAAAGTGCACCATGCTGAGACACGAATGTCAAATGTACAGTCTAATACTGGGGAAGCGATGCTGACCACAGGATAAATAAACCGTGGGAAACAGCTATTTAAAACTGTTCTCTCACCTCGTATTCATAATCCAACTCTTCATCGAAGAAAACTTGATCTGACATGGCATACGAATTATACATGTAATTGGGATTGTCATCTGTCACACTGTTGATGTCCTTTATAACAGGGACCTGGTGAACCGAATCATCTTGAGATCTCATCGTACCTTTAGGACTAAGGTCATTTGTAAAAGGGAAAGCACCTCCCCTGAAGTTTGGTAGCTCGAGGTCATCACGGCTTGAGTCGATTATTCTGTGGGAGTACTCTGAACTGCTAGTCCCATCATCAAGTGATTTAGACCTTTGGAGCTGTAGTAAGTCCTGTCTAGGGCTATATCTGTCATGGATTCCACTATCTGTATCAACGTCATGTGATAAAGTCTCAGTTTGAGTTCCACTTGAGACTACTTTATTCAAACATTCAATGTTTCTATCAACTTTTCTTTGGATAGCAATAACAATTGGTTCAGTAGCTTCCTTAAATGCTTGCACTGCTTGTCCATGGGTTGCTTCAGATAAATCAATATTATTAACCTAGGACGAAATTAAAAACGTCATACAGGCATTAAGTAATGCAGAATCCTTTAAAAAAAAAAAAAAAAAAAAGAAAGAAAGGAAAAAAAAAAGAAAAAGAAAAAGAAAGAAAGAAAACAATAATAATAACAATACTGTAATTATAATTTGAAACATAGTTTCTTTATCGTAATGCACACAATATTTTTCTAATAACTTATAAAGTTAGAAACACCATTTTACCCCACTTTGAGCTTTTGCCTAGGGGGAGCAATATGGGAATCAGGAATAATATAAGTATCCAAATGTGTTAATTATGTGTTCTGCAAAGACTGATAACGGGGAACTTAGACCAATTTATCCCTAAAGGGTGAAATGAGATAAAAATCTTAATTATTCGGCCTTATCCAATAATTGAAATACTAATCTCCTTTGAAATTTAACAAAACGAAAAAAGACAAAACATAGAAAAAACCTCGGTCTTTTTAATCCACACCTTGCAAGCTTTATAATAGTATAGGAATGCGGTTTATTGCAAGTTGTTATTCAATTAAGATCTCGACAAGACTCAGTGATATGAACAGAAACTAAAAATTATCATCTTAAGAAATACAACAGTCCATGTCAGCATGCATGCAGCTTTCTCCGGCATTATTCCCCTCTTGTCACGTTTTTATCCTCTTAAAAAATCATTGTCGCGATGTCGATAATGTATTACAACACTAGAAAGGATGAAATTCTCGTGCTCTTTAACACACGGTTCTACACGTTTAGACAGTATATCATCTCAGTTATAGTTCTTAGGACAGAAATCCCGTTTCCGTCTGCCGTACATTGCATCTGGCGTGATTGCCAATAGCTGATTATAGCTGCAGGCCAATACCATTGTTAACGGTATGCACGCGACCACTTGACAACAGAAAAACAGACAAATGAACAGAAGTGCTCGAGTATATCTTAAAATAAAAGAACTCATCTGAAAAACAGATCACAAAATTGAATTTAACGAGAGGTTAAATGTCTTTAATGCTTTATCATATCTCACAAAGACGGTAAGACTTTGAATTGCTTTATTTTGCAAAGGCAATATCAATCAACCAGCTCATTAAACCAAGTTCAGGAAACATTGCTATGACTTATTACCATATGTTTTGGTTTGGCGTTCTTCAAGTACTCACGTAACCATACAATATCACTGCAAGCCTAAGAAGTATTGTTCTTACTTGAAAATTTAAAAGATCTCAATTTCCAACAGGATTTATAAAGGGCATTTCACTCTAAAATAAAATATTTTATCCCATGTTAGGTTTTTAATAAACATCTTCAGCCACTTCTAATGCAGTAGATGGGAAAAGTATGTAAGGCGTAATAGGCACTGTAAAGTCTCTTGAAAGCTCTTAGACCATAGTAAAAATAGCACCATCATGCGTAAAGAAATTCCTATTTATAAAGTTAGTAATTAAATCAAAGATATTTTAAATAGCCGCACGTTTTTGTTTTTATTTTTTAAAACGTAAATCCATGAAAAACTGGGAGAGCTCATTTTGAAAATTTTAAGTATTCAATTAAGTGCTATGGAATCTTAACATCAACACTATCCACACTACAAGTTTGTTTTATAATTTGCCGTTATGTGTACTTTAATCACACGGCAGCCATTTTTATTTCCAAGAGAATGAAACTTTTTTCCTTCCCCGCGTGAACTCGTTCTGAAGTGTTTGGATGCGAGGCTAAGCAAGCCAACATGGCCGTCGCATGATTGAAGCCATAATCAAAGTAACAGAAATTTATGACACCACATCAATGAACTAGATAATTGGCAGAGTATCGTTTTGGTTTTAAAAATTGAACTGAATTTTTAGATTTATTTAAATTCATGAAGGCTCATGGGAAACAGTAACAAACAATATATCATAACTGAGTTCTTTGGTTCAAACTCCGGCATTAATTATTAGGTATAACATACAGGTGAAAAAAGGGTAATTATTTTGAAAATATACTGGCTCACTATCATTGTGGTGTGATTTGAAATTGAGAAGGCCATAATTTTCTGGTTGAGTAGTGAAATATTGATCAATGAAATTTAATTACAAGTTTTTATCTTGTACTCCCAAACACATCCAATAAGTTTAAAACCCTGAAGTTTTTTTACATAAGATATATGCCCATGAGGTTTGCCAAAATGTAACTTGGAGAAAAATACATGCCTACAAAATGTAATCATAGATGTAAGATTACATTTAAGCTAAGGCATGGCATTTTACACACAATTTAATAAATCCAAGATATATATTATTTATAATCAAGGAAATTAGGAAATCAAAATCTATTTGGAGTAGTATCTCTCAATAGTTTATCAACCTATTAAATAGCAGCCAATCAGATTAAAAAGTATTCCTTATTAAAGCTTTCTTATCCAAATCCAGTTCATATTTAAAAAATGAAAAACTGCAATAAAAAACTTAAAAAACAAAAGCAAGAAAATACATTTTATTCATATTTTTTGTGTCAGGCTCTTGCCAGCCCAAATAGTTACTATGCCAAATCATCATAAATATAGCATATAATATAAAACAGGGTTTTGAATGCCAAATGCTTCAAAAAATCGTTCTGAGATAGAATTGTCCTTAGGCTCATGATTTCTCAAAATATATGGAAAGATAGTTATAAGGTTCAATAATTATTTTACTTGCCAGATATTACATACACATCTTAATGGGTTTTCTTACATGTGTGATTTGAACAAACATATTAAGACAGCCCAAAAGATAAAACTGTGTGTGTGTGTTTTACTACTATTTAAATTAAATCCAAGTAAAGCTGTAAATCAGATGAAATGAGCTTTCAAATATTACATATTGATCAAAAACCATAATTTCTGGAAGTGAAATTTTATTGCTTATTGTTTTCGAAACAAGGAATCTATTAAAAGTAGTTTTTTTATTGTGACCAAACTGTAACTTATATTTTTAATCTTTTATTTGATCTGTCACATTTTCTTTGAAAGACCATTCATTATTTTTGGTTTTAAAATTATGAGTTATCAATATTCTAGATCATTTCCTTTGAAATTTGATTTCTTTTCTGTTTTACAGGCATCATTCTATACTCTGTCCTTATTTAGCCACACCTTCAGTAAAGATGAAATAGTAACTAAAAGTTACATGTAGCTTTTAGGTAATATCTGTTCAAAAAATGATAGGAAGGGTAGAGCTATCTATCTGTAGTTATAAATAATAGAAATATACTTATATAATATGTAATAAATAGTGTATGTAAATTATCATTCAAAGGTCTTATGATACAAAAACCAGTATATATCTATCATATATATATATTTCAAAATCAAATCAAAATGTAGCATGAAAACACCTAAAATTTCTTATTTTCTTCCAGTAGAATGCATTTTGTGCTTAAAAGTAAGTCATTATTAACAGGTGCAAAAATATCATCACTGAGAATGCATATGCTTGATTTTATGTTTAAACTTATGAAAATTGTTTTCAAAATTTAAAGTAATAAAACCATACTTTGTTTCTAAAGAATAATGCTTTTTTTTAACTAAATCAATCCAACAAAAGAGAAAAATCAACTTGAAATATTTTCAGGGTCTTCATTTTCTTGTTTTTATTTCCTGCTCTAAAACATCATTAAAAAAGATTATTTTTACTGCAAAATTATGCACAAAAACTAGCTATCCAAATACCACAATCACAAGCTCTTCCCTTACCCAGCATTGCAAGGTATTCAAAACATACAATCCATTTTCACAAGTAAATTAAGCCCATTAGTTTCTTCTGCCCCTAAGGCATTTGTGAAAAATAGCCAAAACACAAATACACTTCTGGAGGGAATTTACAGAAATGTGAGGAAAATATTTCATGAAATAGGTCTAGGATGCTAATATCAAAGAAATAATACTCCAAAAATTTACATTCTGGCTATTTGAAATAAATCATACTCCTCCTTTCAATGTATTTATAATTTTCTTTAGTCTGTGTAGAAATGTATGTATGGAAACTTTCTTTTTCAAAAAAATTAAAAATTAAAAAAAAATTTTTTTTTCATGCAAATTGTATGAGGGAAATTCATTATTAACTCAATTAAAAATTTTTATCTTAAGAAGCAAAAGTTACACCTTCCCTACTAAAGGTCCAAAAACAAAATTTTTTTTTTGAAAAATAGTTATAAAAATTAGATAATTTCAAAAAAGATTCTGATCACATCAGATTATCCACCTATGTTTTTGGATTTCCTAACTCTTTTTTCATAATTCTTATGATTCTAGCCATCTACAATAATATATAGCTACATAGGAGTACTTGTGAAATTAAAAAATATATGAAAATTAAAAAGTTTCACCAGATCTATAATGAAAAAAAGTTGTGAAAAACCATATTTCACAGAAACCCTTTAATACCCCGAAATATTCCTAACACTTATCATGACCTATCAAAGGGATGCCAGTTTCTTAGTTTAGATTGTCATCAACAATTCTTTTTAATGAGCAAAGTTAAAGCTAGAGCTATATATTTTTAACCATCTGCTGTATTTCCTGAAAATAATAGTCTTCATAAACTGTAAATAGAATAGACAGAAATAATTCCAGTCACTCTTCTTTGGCATGTAGTGGTAATCAAATTTCTTATGAAATTGTTAATATAGAAACTGTTAATCATTTCTTATACTTCTGCCATATACAGACTATTCTCCACATGAATTTAATTACAGAATAAAATGAAAGAAACATAAATCTAATTTTGTTTCTAGCATCATAAATTTTTAAGTTTCAAGAGCTATAAAGCTTTATTATAAAAGATATAGACAGCAGAAACAATGTGAATCCACTGTGTCAGTTAAGCAAAAAGATGAAATCCTCAGAAAATCTGGACAAATGCCATGACCTCAAGATAGCATAATGAACTCTTTTAGAAAAGCAGTATTTTCTTTAATGTACTATGAAATCAATAATAAAGGGATTTTTGTGGCAATACCAGCCATATCTTAGATTTGATCCCCACAAACCCAAGGAAATGTAAACAATTATGGTATCCACTGATGACAGGAGCTGGAAAGTGGATATCTTGAAAGAATGAATAGTACATACTTGATGCATTCAAAAGCTGTTCAGGGGACTACTTCTTGTAGATGGATTGAATAGATTTTTGATGTTTTTATCACCAGAAAGTAAGTTAACACATACATATAATTCTTACTTTTAGTTTTATTATCTGTCATAACATTATTATTCCTTATTTACCAGACAACAAATAAATCATACATATTTAATAATAATAAACCTTATTCAAAGTCTATCAAAACAGTTAAGATCATTACTTCCCAAAGTTTAAGAAATAATAAATTTTAAACCTCTTGGGAATTTAGACAAGGTGTTTAAAAGGGTTTGGCATTTCATAAAATGCAATTAGAATTCATGTGCAAAATGAAAATATTAACACAAGATATTTTACAACATGTCACAAAAATCAGATGTAAATACCCCTCCCCTAGAGATTAGGCTTGACATTTGTGGCAAAAAGACCTTAATAATGAGTTGGAGACCAAATGTGTCATTAATCCTATCTTTGAATAAATATTCCGACTTTTTAAATAAAAATTGAGAAAGAGGAATTGAAAAGGGACAAAAAATCAACAACAAGATTTCAAAATTTTTAAAGAAAAATAATGTACAAGTAGTGAGATTTTCTCTATAGGTTTCAGTTCCGACCCTTTGGCCCTAATTTACCGTTGTTTTACCAAAATATTTTTGTGTTTTGTAAATTTTTATGGAAAACTATATCAGGTAACAGCATGGAATACGTTCTCTTCCTCAATATTCGTCTTAATATCCCCAAACTCTGATTCATATCGAGGCATTCACAATGTAAGCCTTTGTTATTAATTAACTTATATTTCCAAACTATGAGAAAACACACATGATAAATGATTCACTGGAAACCTAATTTCCGATAAACGCCTTTTATCCAGAAAAGAAAATGAATAAAATCAACGAGAAGCGACTTTCGTCCACAGAAAGAATATTTTCTTCCATTGTCAAGTCAGACGAATAAGAACACAACAATTGTCTTTAATGCTAGGGTTTGTTTTATGAAGTCGCGTGACATGAATTATGAAATGTCGTTTTTACTATCGGCAAAAAAATGATCAACGGTCTTCGAAGACTCGTCCAAAAAGGTTTTTCGGAAAATCAAAGGGTTTTAGAGGCTTGAGGCAACTTATTGAAATGTGTGAATTCGTTTTTTCGCATTAACATGATCCAAGAGGATAATGACTTTTTGAAGAAAAAAATGAAAACAAATGATGTATTGTAAACAAAAAATTACTACCAAATTTACCGCTCTTTCCGGTTGTAATAAGTAAAGACGTGGGATGAATGAACAATATGCTTGTTCTGAGAAGAAGAAAAAATGTGCAATCCCTTTCCAATCCGTAAATGCTTTTATTCTGCATTCAAAGTAAAAATCAGAACGTTCCAAAAAGAATTGTTTACATAGGATAATTACAGAACCTGCTATCAGTTGGGCATTTGGCTTTTTGTTAGTTCATTACAGTAATCCGTACCTTGGAAGTCGAAAACCTTCAAATACGTTCAGTTGAATCATCATAGACTCCCAGTAAACAACTCTGATAAACTCACTTTTTTGTGGGTTTATTAGGGTTTAGAGCACAAAGAGGGTAACTCTACACTCCTACCACAAAGAAACAAAGAACGAGAAAAACACACACGCTACTCCATTTTTAGAAACCTTACACCGTTTAAATATTGTAACGCGGAGGCATTTCGCTTGACCCTATGACATGCGCCAATATCAACTAAATATCCTTGGTCTATAGATATAACTGTCAACGTTAAGCTTTTGTTTAGGGTCGATTTCAAATTTACCTTCATTATTCGATCGTGGACTCTTAGGCCCCCAGCTTTTGCAGCAGGCCCTCCTTCAGCAATTTTAGAAACCACAATACCACTACCCCCAACTGACTTGCTTCCGACCTAATACAGATGAGAACAGATAGGAAAAGTCAGTTTACAAACAAAGAACTATAGATGCAAAATGTCCTTTCATTCTTTTGTCTGTAATCTCTTATCTAGACAGAAATGGCAACAGCGCGGGGATCGGGATGCTTTGCTTCATATTTTTGGGCTAGACGTACATACCTTCACTTAGGTTTAAAGCCAAGACACGCGCAAGGAGCCGGACTTGCGAATACGTTTAGTAACTTACGAATCGCTAATCTGTTTAGCACAGAGCAATACTCCTCACCGAGTTCTTAAAAGGCGGATTCGCGCTTCACGGCTTTTCTAACACTTTCAGTGATAACTAAATTACATAGTGTTTGATAATTCTTTTAATAGTTTTGTGTTAATCGTTTTGCGCAGGAACAAATTTCTTTAATACGATCTGTGTATTGTTGCCGTATCACTGGTCTCTCTATTTATACGTTTATCTTGTTTTGTAGATTATCAAGTGAAGAGAGGGTTTAAGTCTTTCGACACGGAAGGAATTCTTAGTACCTTACTGTTTTACAAACCACTCCGAACGCCCTGTCCAAAACAGTCGAATGCATAAATTAGGAGTTACTACCTCATTTCCACCCATAATGTTGAATCCAAGAGATCCATCAATACGCTCTAATAAGACCTCCACTTGCATTGATTCTACGGGCTGAAATCACATAAAAAAGAAGACAAACAAGAAATATTTATAATCAAAAGCACATAGACGGTATGCGTTCGCCAGTGTCTATTTACCTTTAACTTAATAAAGTGTCGTTCCAAGTCACTAAAATAACATACAATGTCACTTAGATTCCGAAGTAAGGGTAAAATCAGAAGAGTATATTTCACACTCGACAGCATACCCATTGTTGCCATGCTGAATTTATTCTTATGCGTAAGCGTCGATCCCGAACATTTTAATTCTTAGCCGTATTGAGAGAGACAATTACACTCTTGTTGATATCACGTATTGTTGATGATCTTAGAAGTAATGTAGAGTTGATGCCGCTGCAGAACCAGCAGGGCTTCTCTATAGTACAACGAGTAAATAATCACAAAGCATGATGATGAATAACTTAAGACGCTGGATCCAAACCATACATGTTACAAGTAAAATGGCCAGGTTTAGTTACATTTAAAATCTGATCAACACAATAAAACTACAAGCATTAAACTTACCTGTTCACCACGAATTTCCAAATGCTTTTGGTAATAGCCGACCTGTGACCGGTACTCTTTTAATTGCCTTTCAAAATTCAATGCTTGAATTTGGTAGCTATGGAGTTCGTTTTCTAGATTTAGAATACGCTCGTGTAGGCTTTCCTCTCTTACGGCGAGCCGCTCCGAAATCTGTTCCTTTTCATGTTCTAGTTTGGTAATTTTAACTTGTAATGAAGCTATATTTGTTTGTAATGCCTGAGTACAATCGTGCCCTGAAGGTTCTTGATACAACAGAGGCAGCCCACAGCCTTTCTCGCAAACAACGACTTGAACTGATTGATCAGAGGAATCACAATGTTCCATAATTTTACCTCCGGAAGTTGAGTCCTTTACGTATTGGCATTTATGTTGATGCGCTTGAAGATTTTCTATCTTCAAAATAGCCTGGCAGCCACGTTGATAATATCCACAACGAATATTCAATTTTGAGACAAGATGAGTAAGTGGTACTATCTTCTTTAAATCGTCTATAGCTAGTTGTTCGCAAGTCAGAGGACATGTCCCATTTTCAGCAATCCACTGGACCAAGCATTGAGAACAGTAAACGTGGCCACAGGTTGTCACTAATGGATCCTCTAAAACACCAAAACATATGCCACATTTTAGTTCATCATCAACGGGCTCTAAGAAACGTTCTATGTCAAAGCCCATACTACTCAAATGCACGAGCGTAAAAAACAGAAACAACTAAAATGCCTGTTAACTGATACGTCCACTTCTTTTGAACTTAGCGACATCATTGGGTGGGCGGGGTTTGTAACAAGATCATGTCTTTGACAATACTTGTCACAGCTAACTTAACACTGATTGGTCTACGGCTCTTTCAACATGCCTCTTTCCGGTAAAATCACCGCTTCCTGAATATGGCGCGAAATCAAAATATAAAATGCCACAAGAGAACGTGAATCGGTCGACATGGCAATTAAAAAATATATTTTCGAGCCCGTTTTCACTTAACTTTGAAATTTGCTAGATCAAAACCCACATAAAAATTAAATTTCATGGAAAGTCCACATAAATAATTTGCGCAAACATGGGACACCTTAATTTGCCGAGTAGCAATGAATTTTTGATCGAACGTGACATGTTTGCGGCGACCTAAGCAAACGGTTAAATGTCTCTTTTTCAAGAATACGCTGAAAACCAATGTGAAGAGTCTTGAGCCGCCTAGTGTTGTCAGCTGTTGAAATACTAGAAAAACGTGTATACGTATAATGCAAAGAATATAACATTAAATCACGATGTAGCCAGCTGGTTTGTTGACATGTCATATTCATTGGCCCAAATGATATACCTGTTAGTTTTAAATTCTTTATAGTGCCTTTCCGTCTATCCCTAAATTTTATTAGTCATGACACTGTAGCACTGGAAATTAAGCCTAGGCTGAGACTCGGCGATAATTGGAGAAAATGCCAAGGACGGTGAAAGACAGTTATTTGTTCACGTTCCGCACTTTGCAGAAGGCTTCGCTATTGATCCTATTTGGGAGCATTAAAACTCATTTACCCTAGTTATACCTTAAACGGTAGAGTCTTGGAAAGAGATTAAACTGGACGGAAAGAAAACACGGTATATTACTCAGACAAAAGGCTCATTTGATACGAAATATTGATGAAAGGATTAATTTATTCTCTGTTTAGTTAATTTTGCCTAATAATCACCTCTTCGTCTGATTTCGAATTCATAAAGCCAGCCGACAAATTAGTATTCGAACCGCCTCCATTTTGCTTTCTACATAGTGGATTCTTAAAACCATTTAGTTCGGCTCGCAAGCCAGTCTTTCACGATATGAACACTGCAGTAAGGCCTTCCAGATTCGATAATGGCTTCGTTCTAATTTTGCTACCGTGTGTGGCATTATGTCAGACTCAAACTCGGACGTAGACAAACATTAAAATCCTTTCTATTCTTTTTCTATTTATGCTTTTTTCTTTGGCGGCATGTTAGAGATTCCCTTTGATGTCAGCAAGAGAACAGTAATTTCTTAAAGCCAGAACAATAGATGACAATTGCTTAATCCTTAAACATTTGTTCTTCTTAGTCACCAACGTTTAATGGCATCAATTAACTCTAGCAAAAGAGTTTTAAAACTATGATATTTTAATTCAAATCACTGATATCTAAATATCAAGAAAAACATACATGGACAACAACAACAAAAAAAAAAAAAAAAAAAAAAAAAAAGACTCCTCCTTTCCGTAATTTATTCTTTGACTCATGACGATGGGCTGCCGCGTACAATAAATTCAAATACAACTTGATTTTATATAAATATAACTATTCTCCGTTACAATTGATTATGGTTTGGTCAGAGGGTTACTTTTCATCCGGTCTTGGTGTGGGATTCTAATAAATACAATAAAGGCAACAGTACACAAATATTTTATTGTTGTTTGCCGAAGATAATTTTTCCTTGTTAATTGCTTACACAAAGTTTAGCATATTTGATACGAACCAGAAAATAGAAAAGTGGATCTGGTTTTGTACGGTGGTTTACGGTTGTGTGGACTTCGATCGTCACTGCTAAGAAGATAAAAGTCTACAGATCTCTTGTTTATGATTGTCCTTAACGTTCCTAATCCATCTAGCACTAAACAAATTCTTCTGTGGTTAGCTGAGGATTTAGCCATTAGCGTCAGTATTGGCCGCAAAACCTAAGATAATAAACTTCAAAATGAAAAGAGTTTCCACCAATCAGCAAAATTCTTATCTAAAATTGTCTAGATATGGCTTTAATGACACTAGAGCTTTTCATTGACTCCCAAAACCTTTCTTCAATGCTTAAAAAGAAAGTCTTCACTAAATAACTTTTATAATTGCATTGGAGGAGTTTTGGCCGTTAAGTCCATTGGTTCGATTTTAATCAGTTCTGTGGCATTAAAAGCGCTGCGATTTGACCACAAGCAAAGTAAATCAGTTATCCTTATTCAAGAATATTAAAGTAGAAAATACACCTACCAGATAGACGATAGTGAGTGTTTTTAGGCAACGTTAAGACATAATACCCCGCCCTTAAAAAATCTTGAGGTTCCTCCTTTCAAGATTGAGAATGCTTTTATCGTCGCTGATGTTATCAAAGGTACTTTAAGTGTCTGGAGCATAATTTGTCGAGATCTTCACTTATGGGTTAATAGATTCAACAAATATAGAATTGAACAGAGTGGTGTCAATGGCCAAGCTTTTAGACTAACCCCTTCTTAAGCAATACTCAGTATTCCGGTGCCTTCAAGATTCATAGGAAAATTGGCGCTTGCCGGGGAAGCCAATATTACCCAAACAAAAGCACAAAACAAAAGTACTAAAATGAAAAAGGCCGGCAAGTGAATGGGTCACAAACTTGAAAGTATCACCGACCTCTTAAATAATATTGAGCCTGCCAACTCCATCTGATTGAGCCTTCGGTCAAACTGGAACTTCTTAAAATCATAACCTCAATTTCGCAGGTCAAGAGGAAGAAAAAACCGCCGAATTGAATTTGAGTATAACGTTTATTTTGTTGAATGAGAAATTAAACGAAATTGCTAGATGAACTTAGCTTTTGTTCTCCCTGGGGCGATCTTGAGAGCAATATTTTATAGAATATCTTGTATGTGATTTATTTAATTTAAGTTTATTTTTCAATTGTAAACCCAGAGAATTTGGATTTTTAAAGAAATTCTCAAAAAAAAAAAAAAAAAAAAACTCAAAAAACTCGCTGGTGATATTAGCTACAAGGTTAAAACTCGTAGAGAAATATCAACGTCTAAATAAAAAATTTCAATTGAACATTAGGGCTAATTTTATGATTGAAACATGTTTGTTAGTTCAGCAAAGCTTCCGTCATGGCACCCAGGCGTTTCTATTTCCTAAAATAGGCGAAAGGCAATATTACTTACTTGCTCATATTCAAATGTTCAATTCTGGAAAAGGGTAGTGGCTTGACTTTCACTTATTAGTCCACAAGCGCAGGCCAGTCCAAGTTGTTCCAGGTGTTGGTCACTGGCTTTTCATGTACAGCGCACGCCCATGTTAGCGCCAGACGGTGATAGATCTTGTTCGTCGGTAGTGAGTCTTGAGTGATGAAGCTATTGATAAAGATTCACTTTCAATTTCAGAAAGCTCATGAAAGTCGAACAGAGAACTAATTTTGTTGTATTTCATTTAAAGTTATTACAAATAAAAAATTCAATTTCTAAGACAGGGAAATGAATTATGAACGTTGTATACAATTATGGACCGGAGGTAATTGGACAAAAGAGTCTTAAACGATAAAATCGAGATAAAACATGTTGAATGAATCTTAATATTTATTCACCTCTGTGCGGAACTCGTCCAAACACTGGCCTAATGAAAAGATCTGTATCTTGGTCTATCGTCGTTGAGTTATTTGCACTCATATACTCGCCTTTAACGTTATTCTTTGAGTTATCCAATAACGCCGAAATTAGTATGAAAAGGTTTAAGGGTTTCTTTCCAGTAAACTAAATGGTCTAAATGCACGTCTTTTAAGCTTTCTTCGGATTAATGTATAAAGCATACACTTAATGTGGCTCATAAATCCAGATTTACTTTGTGCAAAATGAGAAACAAAAGACAGTAGTATGATTAAGTTAAATAAACAGTAAATATCTTCAAAATCCCCCCAATGCAAATGGATGCAGTGAACATCATAGGTTTTAAAGCCACTCGCTGTCTATAATTCAATAAGGAAAAGGACTTTGTTAACAACACATCCGAAATTAAGGGCTCACAAGATCTTTGGAGATAAAGACTGTAATAGGTTTTAGCTTTTTCACTATCGTCCTCTAACCTTATCTGACAATTCTCAGTCCGACAGAATTGAGGAAGATGTAGGGGGGGTTAGCCTTGTCAATAACAATGGAGCGTTTATCTGGCTTCGTTATTTTTTGTCAGACGAAAATAAAAAAAAAATTAAAAAAATGGAAGAAGGGCAATCTCAAACGGAGCAACACTTTGCTGAATAGTATTCAGCAAGGGTGAATTCAGGGGATTCAGGGGGTGCGAACCCCAACCCCTTGAAAAAAACTACTTACAGTCATTTGTGGATTTAAAAATTTTATTTCCTTTTGGTGCTCGAGTCCCAATCATGAATGGTGCTGGCTCCCCCTGAATCCGCCTCTGTTCAGTTCATAAATAGGCATTGTATTTACTGATGGACAAAGCAAGCCGACAGTCCTTTTTAGTGCCCACGATCACACTTTTAAAGGCGTTAGCCCACCAAGATGATAAAAAACCGAAAAGGAGATTATAAAACGTTCAGTCACGAGGTGCGAAATGCCCGTTTTCAGGTTACAAATGAAACCATTATTTCTGCGTTCAATTTCCTGAACTAGCATGGCATTTGTTATTCACTAATGGAAAAAAGAAAGAAAAGAAGAAAAAAAGAAAAAAAGAAAAAGAAACAGACATTGTGGAATCGATTCCAATAATACAGAAGTAACAATTATTTGGAATGCGTCAGTTTGTCTCACTACAGATTACATTTTCAAATGAACTCTAAAAGCCACCATGAATAACCAATCCAGGTAATTAATTTTTCTGCCTTAGTTAGGAGCATGGTGCACCAGTGATATCTCCTATCTTTTTGGACTGCCATTTTTGACTTTTTTCTACTCAAAATCGTTATATCAACTGTCTCAGTACTTAACCGAATACAGTGATTGTTCATCCGATGTGACTTGTCCCTACTGCGCAAGCGTTACTGGTCATAATTAATACTTTCATTTGTCTCGATGCACTTAAAACTTTTATCAAACAACGTATCTGAAATCCCTTAAGAATATAATCAGAAGAATGTGAGCTCTTAAACGATAATCAACCTGTAGTCATGTTAAGACCGGCGGCTTCAGCTTGGCGCAACAACATCTTGCTAACTGGGACAATTAACACCTTATATTGACCGCATTGGATTGGCTCAGGATTATGTGGGACCCCATAGTAAGATGGCTGTCCCATACGATATGAAGGTCAGACACGCAAAGGAATCCCAAAACTTAGTCAGAATTTGCAATGTCTGAGCAAAGTCCCTTGAAACATAAAGTGTTGTCCTCCTGTTTCTATCACTCCTCCATCTAATTTGGGCCGATGATTTGATCTCATAACGAGATAATTTAAATTGATTTTAGATCAAACTCAGATAAGTAAACTGAACTGATCATTAGCTTAAGAATTGTCGTGCATTTCAAAGAATTTTGCTATAATATTCTAAGCTTATTAACTTTCATGTCATCTGATTTGGATTATTGTTTGTTGGTTTTCTATCGCGATTGGTTATAAGGGTAGAGTTTTTCGCTTCTTAGAATATTTACATAAGGGTTAGCGGTCTTTTTTGTGGAAATTGAGATCAAAGCAGTCACAGACAAAGTAGTTGTCATTATAAAAGAACCGCCGATCAAAGCTCAGTAAATACATGCGACATGCGGTTCCTCTGAGTTTTTTAATGCTTTTTCCTTAAATTGGTGAATTGACCGTTCATTGCCTTGTTTTATCCAGTTTGGCTTAACCTATGCCTTCACACGACCCTCAACCTAATTACTGCAGATTTAACTCAATTTCATTCTATATCAATATATTATTACCGAAGAAGAAAACAACTGACGTTTGCGATGATATGATCAACATATGAACCATTAATATAAGACAGTTGCTTGTCGATATAGATGGAGTTTTAGTCGACAATAGACTTTAAATAAGACATATTTACTAGCTGACAAAGCCTGAGAATAATGTTTCAAGAAGAACACAGCTTTATCAACATACCTCAGCTCTTTAACCATGAAGCAAAAAGTGGAACAGGACCGAACGGTCTTCAAATAAACTGTAATTTGAGCTAATGGAGTAAGGACACGGCACAATGCATGACGGGATGCATCGGCTATGCGCGCTCCTATCGGTTGTGTTTTCAGGAAAATTATGGAGAAAGTTTTCGCATTCCCCTCTATTTGTCCGTCTTCTAAACTAATTCCAGTCTATCTTAGTAAACACTACAGGTTCGTTTCTTGCTCAGACAGGCGTACCGCGGACACTTCTAAACTGCCCAGTAACCTATCGCGGGTAAATAACATCGTACCTCTTATTGTCTATGTTTATGGGAGTTTTGAATCAGCTTGAATCTAGTATTTTTCAAAAATCTTTAGAAGTATTTTATGGCATGATACTTAAGTTTATTCAAGACTGATCGGTAAGCTCGCTGATTGACTCTGCCGCCTTCAAGTTGACCAAACAAATCAAAGTACACATGTTTTAATGTATGTCAAAAATGCTTATGTAGTATTAGCGGTGTTTTAGTGGGAGGCTTTCGACAAACCTCTGCCTTTGTTACCGAGATGGTAAAAACAGCTGTAAATAGCGTAGCATAAGCCTCTGCTAAAACATTGCGTGCGGATCTTTGATTTGTTATGCTATTTAACGATATATCAGTTGACAAATGGTATCGCTTTACGATGAATTCAGACGGCACTGAACGCGAAGTTCGCTCACGTCAAGCTTGTTGTAGGTACATATCAGATACAGTTCTACCTCCTAATGAGTTCGTGATGGGTTCATTATTAATACATCGTGATAAGACTGACAGTGTAGTGAGATGATCAGACTAATGAGACATTGCAAAGTGGATGTCTCTGCTGGCTTTAACTCCTTCCTCTCAGACACCAACTCAAGGGCTATTAGTCTAGGTTCCAGACTTCCCTCATAGGTCAAAGTTCAAAACTTTTGTATGTGTTTCATCAAAAAACTGTACTGCCTTCCGTATGTCAATAATGTTAATGGGAGGTGGGGCGGGCAAACGGCCTCTCGTAATGTTTATGTTTTCCTTTTATTTTTGGCACAAAAGTCAAATGCATATAAAATAATCTGTGTTTTTTTTTCCAAGTCGCCTCCCTACTACGTTACTGTTCCGTGTGCAAACATCGAGAACACCAGAACGAGGCGTAGGGCAAATAGGTCATTTCATTCACATGGCGGATACTGATGACATCTTCTACACCAAATTGAAAAAACGTTGTCGGGTTCAAAAGGTTAAATCATCGAAGGTAAGACCGAAAGGGTTTATGGGTAAGCACTTAATAAAACCCATATTATGTGGATAGGATATTGTTCAGTGTTGCAATCGTTCTCGAAAAACATTGCTTCGAATTCTCGAAGAAAGCAATATTCAAGAATTTAAATATAGCGGCGCTCAACGCATATTATAGGCCTCATGAACTATTTGCCCAGAATCCTCCTCGGTGTCACCTTCACTGATTTAACCTTTTAAACCCAACAACGTTTTTTCATTTTGGTGTATATTAGACCCTGTCTGAAGGTAAAGATCCAGCACCATAACGATAAGTGTATGTTCTTCATTAGTATGTCGTACCGTGTACCTGATTGTTTTCGATCCACTCATGCGTAAACCGCTCTACGTAATGGCAAAAGGTGTTGAAAGTGATTTGTAACGGATTAGTCAGGAGCATGGAATATTATGAGCCCGCAATTCACCGAGATCTAGATCATCTTTCGTTAAAATGACGCTGTTAGATCATGAACACCCTTCATTGGAACAGAGTTCTTTGTCTCAACTTTGACGAGCCCTTTGCTTAAATACCAATAACTTATTAACTTTCCTTGAATCCCCTCCGGGCAATTATTTTTCTGGTTTTTTTTTTTTTTTTTTTTCGGGGGGCTGCAAAGCCCAGAGAAGGAAAGTCCTGCCACAAAAAGGCGTTTCCCGTCCACACTCCCAGATACACGCACACACTACATTCGAACTTTTACCACACACAACACTCAATTTACATGTTGCTTCTTATTCAAAGTTATAAGAAATTGTTTTGTGTGATTCTGCCGTGGCAGTAGTTAAATGATGCCAATCAGTTCATAACAACCCATGCAATTATAACCATCGTCGCATAGAAAACTTAAAATCTTAAAAGAAATCTCCGTATAAAAGAAATTCCATACTAAGAAGCGTTATAAGAGTAACTGCGCCGGCAAACTTGTTTGTTAAACCACGGTTTTTAATTGATTACAAGTGAGATCGTTAATCCATGAGCCGGAATAACTAAAAATTAATTTACTCCAAATGTTTACCTAAAATTAATTCAAAAGAAACCACATTGAAAACATAGCTAGATTGAAGCAACAATTAACACCAAATCTGCTTTTTTTTTTTTTTTTAGTTACAATCAGTTCCCGTGGCAAAATGAACCCTGACGCTACGAAAGGAGTTTAATCTCGTGGTTGTCATCTTGAAACAATGACGTCACGACGTCTCCGAAACTAGAGTAGAAAAAAACCCACTTGTTTGCTTCCTCACTGCACTTCGATTTTATACTAACGAAAATACATCAACATGGTCATGACAGTTAAGAAGATTCTTTCCAATATTTTACTTAGCTGTTGAACAAAATAATTTTTTAAGCCGCATCTCTTTTAGGCTAGTCACAGTTTAATTATGTGCTAACCAAAACTCCATATCAAAAGACTGTGTAACTGCGAACCAGATTGGGCAATGTTCAGCCTTGGGGCTAAATAACAGCAATAAGGATTTTTGCTAATTATTTTCGACGCGGCTAATTTTGTAAATATTCCTTGTTTTGAAAAACAAGATTAATGCAGAATTATGTAAAACGTTCACTCCTACTATAAACATATTTTTTTCTCCCGAATTCTAGAAAAAAGGATTTAAATAAATTTTAAATTTTAATGTGTAAAAGTGGTCATGATGGTTCGGCTAAAACTTAATCCCATGGATTCAAATAAATGGCTCATAAATCTTTCATTCTAAGGCATTTTCTTAGACTTTAAAGTTCTTAGCAAGCTTAAAATGATTTATTTGAACACAACGTCTAGTGTTACACCTGTCCACAAGTGTCATAAAGGACAGAAAGGACAAGAATTTTTGATTTTTGTTTTTGCTCTCTGTTTATCCATTACAACTATACTTCATTTTGACAATCCAATTGTAGATTACTCGATAGGAATGTGAAATGCATGCTCGACAATATCTCGAACTTTCGAACTTCAAAACTGTTTTGCTCTACAGTGAATTGTTTGAGAGTTAGAAAGCAAAAAAGAGCCGTTCTGTTTCCCACAGCTTTCTTAAGCTCGTACACTTCATCGATGATTTGAAATCATACGCAAGAAGAAAAGTTTACATACCAGAATTCTGCTTGATTCCACCCTTTTTATTCAGCTATTTTGATGTCAGCTACTATGGTCAGATCTGCGGCAGTTTTGACGCGTTTGTTATACCAACTCTAGACAAAAGAGACAGATAGGCCTTCCTCAATTATACCGCGACCAGCGCTGATTGGCTAAAACGGAGAAAAATAAAAATCACATTTCTAATTTGTTTTAGATTTTCTTTGATCTCAGTGGATGGTGTACACTGTAATGGCAAATGAATCTCGTAATGAATGGCTTATATTCTAAACGTTATCTGAGGTCGGAGGCCTCCTACTATTGCTTACGGACAATAAAAAATTGTTTAAAAAGAATTTAGATAAAACTGTATTTACGCTGCTTGACCTCTCTAGAAAACCTCGTGGCTCTAATCAATCATTGCTCATGCGAGTAGTAGTACACTGTACAGTAAGACTTTCCATTCTGCCGATGAACATTATCATTAATCCAAAAAACACACGCCTTATACAGCTGATAATGAAAACAACACAAGGTTGTTGGCCACAATGCAAGCTATAGACAGTTTAGACGGGAAAAAAATCCAAATCTGAAGATGCTTCATTTTTCATTAATGTCAAACGTTGGAGTTTCAGTTTTAGTTAAGAAAATCATTTAGTTTTTCTGCCTTGTATAGTGTGGCTCTACTGGATTACCACCTTGAACTGGCCAAAGATAGTGGGTCTATACTTAGTTGGCACTTGGGTTAGGCCTTTCTTATTCTAAATTGATCTCGATTACTGAAGAAATGAAATTGATGGTTTTTAGCTCGAAAGATTTACCTTGCACTGAAATATATTGCGCTGTCGACCCCCTGCAAGAGCACTTCACCGTGAAGGGCCTATAATCAACTATATTCCTAGTCCATGTACAACTCTCTGAAAAGTATTACTTTCAGTTCTTCTGAGAACTGAGGAATTAGCACTTGTCGTTGAAGAACAACACTGCGTCTGGAGTGGGAATAGTTTCTAGCAATATGCAGCCAATTAGCTTGAAACGGTACTAGTAAAGATAGTAAAGGAATAGAAAATCGGCGAGAAATCTCCAATCAATTTCCTTACTGGCGCGTGTAAAAATGCTCACTCAGTTGAAGTGAGGCTAATGATGAAATCCTCCTTTTTTCCCAATTTTTTCAATGTAACTGTATTTCGTGAATCGTCCAAAAAACAGGTAAATGTAACGATATTTGATGTTGTTACGTACTTATGAACCAATCAAGAGATATTTGCATCAATTCTGTCAAATTAAAGAAGCCTCGTTGGATTGAAACACATTGTTATTACGATTCATGCTCTCTTCACTCACCTTTCACTAACAAACACCAATATTCTACCCCAAAAACTGATAACCTGCTAATTCAATTACCATGAAAGCTCTTACGGTAAACCCGAACAAGCATGACCGATCCGGAGTCGGAGGCGAACAGCTATCTTATGCAATAGCGGGTCGAAAAAGCCAAAACAGATTGGGATAATAGACTATGATACAAAATAATCAGCAACCATAAAAATGTATACACAGTTTGAAAGAAACATATCTCTATGCATCACCAGCGGCATCTCTTGTATCCCTGCCGCATCCCCTCGAAATCAACATAACAAGAAAGGACTGCATACGTAAAAGCTTACAGCGTCCTTGCTACACAAATTACCTTCCTTGATAATAAAGAACTGTGATGTAGGCCGACAATTAAAATAATAGTTTTGTACACAATAGAATTTTTTTTTGGGGGGGGGGGAATGATAAAGGAACGAAGAATACTGAAAAATCTACGGTAGATTAATAATTACAGAGAGAAAAAGAAGATGAAATACAATCGCCAATTGTTAAATCAAACTAAAAAATGAAAGAAAAGAAAGCCAAATCAAAAACCGAATTAAAGGGGAAAAAACCTCTTGTACTTTTCGTTTTTAAAAATCTTATCACTATATGGACAAAAATGTACAATGTTTGCCTGCCAATACGTCAAACAACTAAACGACCTTCGTATCCATGACAACCCAGCTGATGCTCTCAGGCCTAGGCCCCCTGCGTAAAACTGACAGTTTAAGTGGATGATTATGTATTTGATTGATCAATAGTGATGCATCTATCTGAAGCAGTTCTATCTTAATCTTTTGATGAGAATGCAAGTGAGGTCATACACATGGACAACTAATGGAGCCTCTTAGGGTTTTCATTTAGAATAAAGTAAATTTAAAAAACTAAAGTTAGTATATACTAAATGTTGACTAATATTATTTAATTTTATGACTCCAAAACTGGTTTCAAAACATTTTTGGTCAATATTCAAGATAATCTTATTTTCCACAGTTATCTTTAATTAGCTGAATGTTTAACGTCATATATATATATTCGTTACTTGCCTACATCTTCACCAGTGCCGGCGTTTTCATTTCCGCTTTTTGGCGTCTGAAATATTCTAAGTAAAGTCCAGTGATATCAAAAACACAAATTGAATCACTTGGGCATTGATGTTCACAATGATAAACTCAGTGTGGTTGCAGAGTTTGAAGTTTGTTTTTTAGTTTTTATCTCTAACGTTTGTCTAAGTATTACTTGAAGGTTGAAAGATCCTCGCGTTCATTGATTATATTTTGTCACTTTCAGCTTTTAGTTCAAGTGCTTCATTGAATTTCCCACAGAGTTCAAAACTCACAGAATTAAGTGGCCGCTTGTTCACATTGAATTTACTCGAGCAGCGCTCCATGCTATGCAAACACACGCTATGACAATAATCGAGCTATACCCAGACGGACAGCTCCCTAAATAAACCTAGAATAATTTTTCAAATCAGCCGAGACTTAAAGTCTCAGATGTACCTTTGTGTTTAGGAATTATAGTTACGGAAGGATTTATCAGACTAAAAAACCCCTAACAGGTGAATTTATAAAACTATCCATTAACAGAGTTCGTTTGACTGAGAAGGCTTTTCATTCGCACTACTGAGGATTTTTTCATGACATCATCACTACAAACGCGCCCGAAGAACGGAAACGACTTTCACTAATAAATTCCTTATTATTACGTCTACCTATTGTTTCTTGGTTTCCGTAATGGTATAAATGGTTCAAAATCACTCTTGAACGCCAATAATAAGGGCGGTTCATATTTTATCGGGGTCGGTGGGAAGTGGGGTGGGGTCATTAAAAAAATCAGGCGCAAAAAAGAATTTGAATCAAAAGGAGGGTTAATAAGAATACACAGCAATTTTACAATAAACAGACTTTACTAACCTAAACTTTATTTTGGGGCCATGCGAACAATGGAACAAAGGGTGGGTGAGGCATTTTTTAATGCAACAATGGAGAAGCGGGGTCAACTTTTTTTATGGGTTACCAAGCGAATCCCACCCCCCGACCTCACCGATAAAAAATGCACAGTCCCTAAAGAATTAAAATTGCTTTCATCGTTCTTAAAAATATCAATGGAAAAAATTCCTTTTGGTTTTCAGTTTTGCTGCAACATTTCTTTGTCTTCACGCTGTTGAATTTTGTTAGAATTTACCAAAATATATTCTAGCAGTGGACCCAGAATATTTTTACAAACCGAACTGATGTCAGTGTCTACTGATATGTTTACCTGTACAAGAGCTATTAGCTCCCACGCGAACCTCTCTTACCTTGACCTTGTTGATTTACCGACAATGAGAAATTAATCTCCGCTGTAAAAGTATTCATATTGTAACTTTACTCTTTCTCCTATTTCCTTTTTCTTCTTATTTCCCTTGATGTCAATTACAATTTTCCATGACTACAATTTTCCATTTCTTTTTTTATGTGCGGACTGTTTCGCGCCTCCCAGCTTTCATTTTATCCACGTGAGTTTAATACTACGATACTGTTTAATAATTTCCTGGATGCTTGATTTCGTATTCGATACCGATCTTCGGTACACTTCCTTCTGTTTGTATCTGATGGCATCAGTCATAGTAAGGCTAGTCTGAATCAGTACCGAAAAGCGTTGCTGACGACCAGCAAACGACAGCAATTACCACCACTCCATCATTCATTATTAACATTCATTAATAATTTCAAATCAGTTGTAATAGCATTTTCGAGAGGAAATCAAACTCCAGTCTAGCTTGACCTTATCCTTAAAATCGTTTTAATATTTCAAATATTGCTGGGCGAATGGCGAATGTATCATGAAAAAAACAATATGGACCCGACTTGTCGAAGAATATCTTACTAACTCAAAGTCCAATATGAACCGATGTATAGGCCGGTTTTCGTGTTCTTAAGGGCTATAGATGTTGTTCTGTGTCAGACGTTTTAGTCCATTATAAATGATAAGAAATCCCGAACAATGTCACTTCATCGATACGTGGCTCACTTGAAAAGCTTTCGGCAGTACATGAACCATTGACCTAAGAATTCCAGGCTATATATCTTTCCACAAGTTGATTTGATAGTGAAAAGCCGAGCGAACACAAGCCCTATTGTAGCTGCCAGAGTGAACCTCGTACGGAATTCCCCTTGGAATAAAGGCTGCAAGCGAAAACAAAAAACAAAACAGACAAACAAAAACAAAACAACAACAACAAGAAAACAGATTTTTATCTTAAAAACCACATCCAAAGAAATTGAGAAGGAAATCATCTGAAACCAATGCAAGCCGCGGAAAAATTGGGTGTGAATCCTTAGGTTTTACCGCAAAAAGATAAACTCAATAGTGTATATTTCTTTTAGAATCATTAAATATCAATTTACCGCAACAAACAAACGTCGATTGACTTACATTTTTTTCTGTGCAATCCAATAATCTTTTAAATTTCTTTATCTCGGTTTACCTAAGGCGGGTTCCTCTTATGAAACAACGCAAATAACAAAGAATAGAAACCATTGACTCTGCTTGTGTTCGTGACCTCAGTGGGTTTGTTTATAAACCTATATTTCAGCTTTTCGTGTCGCCTTTTTCCAAGGATAGCATTTTGATTGGAGTGCACGAACTTAAAAAGAAAACCGCTAATGATTGATCGAAGATTTCCCGTAGCTGGCGTTCTCTAATTCATTCACAAGAGGGTTACTTGAAGTTTTTTGTGTTTGATGTACTTCTAGCTAATCCCCCATGAAGAGCTCTCTAGTTATTGAGACAGTGTTTTTGCCTTCTCGATCAAATGCCTTTTTGATTTCCTCTTTCGGGTTTTGAATGAATGAAGTAGCGGGCGGAAAAGAATAAAGGGTTGGACTAAACTTTTTTAAAAAAATTTTATACTTCGTGCACGCTATGTGGGTGGAGAATCATTTTTCAGGTTTTTAGGGATTTGATATATGAACTGGGATTATCTGGTATAAACCTGCAAAAATAGCATCATGGGTAGCTAGAGATATCTAGGAAATGAATAGATCTAGAGGAATGAATGAGGAAATGAACTGGATTTAATGGGAGAAATCAATTGATGAATTTAAAATTAGAATCATTGAATAATTAAATGAGCAGCAAACAAATGGGAATAATGATAGGCCGTTTTAGAAAAGATTGCTAATCGAATAATTGAATTGAATGAATGAATGAATAAAATTCAAGCTAGAGAAACAGTAGGAATAAAGGAATGGATATGAATAAAATAATATTTGAGTAAACTAAACAAACAAACAATGACAAACAAACTAATCAAAAAAGAAACGCTGAACGACGTACTGCCAGGTTGAATAGGAAATGAAGGAAAATCGTATAAAATGTAAATGATTGTTAGAATAAAAAATGATAAAATAAAGCAAATATGCAAACTATAACTGCCGCACCCAAAAGTGACAAAGTTTTCCCTTCCTGATCTGCTGGGCCTTAAACGATGACACCCTCTGCACAGGAAACCAAAATCCAAGAAATAAATAACAATAGTAATTAAATTATGTATCCTCATGTTGTTAAGACTACTTTGGAAAATCTCACCGAATTGCTTGTTGTATTGGTGAAGATTTCCGATTATACTTTGATTAGAAATTTCATCTTCGTTTTTTAATTAAAATCAAAATATTTTCCCTTTTCCAAGAGTAGCAACTCTCAAAAAATTTCAAGATGGTTAAGTCACGTAATCTTCGTTAGGAAACATGAAACATGGCGGGTCCAGTCACATATTTATGAAGCTTAAACGCAACTAGTAAAAAACGCATGCTGCTATTCTCGGCGTCGTAAAATGATTTCACTGCCAATAAATGATAGAAATTAGTGAGGAAACGTTAGATTTTTGTAAGATTTTTTCTGAACAACATCACCCACGGTCTCGTACTGATAGCTTTGTCGGCTTAATGCTCACAAGTAGAGAAAAAAACAACCATTTACAATTGCAATTACAGGGTCAAATGGTTCATGGAACGATTTCATTGATAGTGAAAATAAATCAAATTTTATGAAGTGCAGTGTTATCAATTGGCGTTACGGCTGAATCTTTATCTAACCAACCATCCATTATACTGTCTTTTTTTTTTTTTTTTTTTTTTTTTGCCATTTAACTATCACAAGTCAGTGCGATAGTTGTCTAAGGCAGGCAGCCAGAAAGACAGGCAGACAGACAGAAATAAAATGCATGTTCAAGTCAACCAATGATCATTCAAGGGCAACCCTTGATTTTCTTAAAATCTCCGTCTAGAATGACTTCATTCAATATTGAATTATTTCATCTCAGTTTTAATATCCATTTAGTTTTTCTTTTTCATTTTACCTGTTTTACTTCAGATTCGTCGCTGTTGGATGAGGATGGTTGTACTGCTCCCCTGTTCTTGAAGTTTCTTTTGCTCTGCACGTCTTGTCAGCTTTCTGTGACATTAAATTTGGATGTACCTTAACACTAGAGGATAGTTTATTGATTTTACGCAAAAAGATTTTGGTAATTCGATAAGAAAAGAATGTCGCTGCCGTCTGTTTGACTACAGCTTTCAAAATACCCTGCTCATAATTAATAGCCCAAGAATAATCGATATATATATATATAAAGAACATAAAAGACTGAAATAATGATCAGCTTCTTTGAGTGTAAAAATATTTACTAAAATATACCAACAACATGATATTAGCTGTATTTTTATATATTTTATTTCATTTCACTTTCATTTATTTTGACAACACTTGCTGTCGTTTTGTCCCATTCCAGCCGTGTTTCGCCCACACAGAGGCTCGCCAATGTCCGGTGGTTTGGTGAATTTACAAGGCTAAGCCGCTCAACCACTAAAGCCTTACATTTACATATGACGTACCGTTATATTGAAAAACGACTCGTTTAGATCACTTAATCCCATGTCGCCTGATACCTTCCGACAGTTCTTCAAAACTCTTTTTCAGCGACCTGGTTGATGAGTGTTTAACCAATTTTTTCCCCCAAATTTAGGCGAAGAGCTTTTCCTTGGGAGGAAAAATTTGTACTATAATGATTTAATATTTCCTTCAATACATTAAACTTTTTTCCCCTTGATTTCGGGCGCCATACTTTTTGTCGTCAAATGCCCAAACTTGGCCAACCAAAAACATATCACATCTTCAGTATACCGTCAAGTAGGCTTTGGCTAATACAAGTGAGAAAATAAAAAAGGATTTAACATTAATCTTTCCTTTGGCCACGATGACGAGTTTCCTGGATTTTTCAATCATTTCCCAAATTGAAGGAGTTTAGGAAGAGAATACAATATTCAGTGGTCTGGTTAGCTTTCGCCGACCCAGATAAATTCACTCGAATAAAGATGAATTCTGTATCGATTCTTTATGAGTTCTCATATATCATTACCGAATTCATTCAAGAAAGCTAAGGAAGTACTGACTTTGTCAGTTATGGTTTGTTCTCTCATATTTGATTTGTCGGAATTCGAGGGTTTTTGGATGTTATTTACTGAGAAGAATAACATCGAAATAGTTCTATATTGGCAAGTCACTTTGATTTTCAGTAACTATGAATGGTTTGGTTTCACACAAACACACACACATACAAACAAACCTGAAAATCAAAGGGAAACAACACCACCACCACCCAACCAATCGGACAGACAAAAAAAAAACAACGAAAGAACAATCAAACAAAGTAACGAACGATCAAACAAATAAACGAACGAACGATCAAACCGACAAACAAACGAGTGATAAAAAAACATACATACAAACGAACAAACAAACAAACAAGTAAACGAACGAACAAACAAACAACTTAAAACGGACAAAGAAAGAACCAAACCACATTGTCTTATAGTCATGCATTACGCAATAGTTCTGAGCAAGCGAATAACATTGACGAAAGAAAAGCTAACCATTCTCTAGTTTCTCATTCCCCATAATGCTTTGCATTTTGGGGAGTAACTTGAAAAGAAAATTGTTTGAAAATTGGAAATTTTTCGTACAGATGTTGAGTAGGTTTGCTATCATCAATGAAAGACCGTCTATAGTTTAATTGGAGGTAATTGCACACGCACAGGAAAATGAAAAGTTTGGTGTCACAGACAATGTATGGACTTATGAAGAAATGTCTTGACATTTACTCACAGACCTTTTAATTATTTCTTTCTGTCTGCTTTTGGTAAATTCTGGGATATCCAAAAGCATTATCATCTAGTTTTTCGTCAAACCTCATTAATCTTCGAGGTAATTTTTAGGATTTTTCTTGTTGTCTATCCTCCAAAAACGCAAAGCATTATGGTAATGGGAAACTAGAGAACCGAGAACTCGACCACCTCAGTGGTGTCCTGGTTTCCAGCTCACTCGAGGTGACTGATGACGCAAGTCGTACCATATTGATTTAATTAAGAATACCTCTGAAAGGGTTCATTGGGATTTTCAAGTACGCTGTTTCTATTTTGATACAACATAATATAACCTTGCTCTACTCATACGTATAATGCTCGCGTATGGATCTAATAAATCAAGATGTATATTGGGGCCGTATCGTTTCAAATTGCAATTCAAGAAATACAATCCCGGTTGCAGGCCTTCTGATCTCGTTATGGCCCAAATCAAGTACAAATTCAGTGGAGTTATGCTACCCTTGTTTATTCTTAATCAAATATAAAATTTGATTCTTTAATCGATATCTGGTCTAAAAAGCAAGAATGTACAACGTTTCTACTTACAAATGAATTAAATTGAATAGAAAACAATTGCATTTCAAATGACCTACCTATATCAATAAGATACAGTTCTACATACAACTACGGCTGGAGTCATTACATCTTTTACATACGATATGGAACGTGAGATTGCTATAGTAGGAATACAAAGGAAGGTCACCTTTGCAAGTTGTTGGCGTTTATGATGATCTGAAGCATTGTACATTCAAATACATTCAATAATCTAGACTGTAATGCATAAAAATGGTTTAAAAGAAGAAAGCTCTCAGTTCTTATTTAACTATAAAGCTCTGGAAAATCTATTATCAGATAATGAGTCACATTTCGTGAATCTCAAGAAAGATTTTGAAGTGATTGCAAAGAGAAAGAACATTAGAAATAAAGAAAGAAATACGGAGAGAACGACAGAAACCTTTTAAGTGCAAAGAGCTTTGTTTAAGAGGCAAAAGATACGAAATAAAGAATGAAAAAGAACATGAGAGAAAGGAATAGAGAATGACAAAATTCTTCAAGTGAAAATATCTTCATTCAAGAGGCACAAGAGACGAAAAAACTGGGAAAGAAACAAGAGAACGAAGAGAAAGAAAGAATTAAAGAAAGAAGGCAGGAAGGAAGGACGGAAAACAAAAGAGAAAGAAAAGGAAGGAAGGAAAACAAAAAAGAGAAAGAATGAAAGAAAAAGAGATCGAGAAAACCTATAAGAACAAAGAACTCTATTTAGAAGCTACTTCTATATCCAACAGAAACAATCAAAAATAAGCAGCCCAGCATAAAACCTCGGTACGAACGTATCTTTCAGACTCGAAATCAAATATTTGAACATGTCCGTTAAAACCCCCACAACAAAATGCAAAATGGGTGACCCTATTTGTATTAGAAAATAAAATATGTACTGAATATAAAATGAAGTTTCGTTATGTCTCATCTACACCGTGTCAAAATATCGCATTTCTCTAAAACTATAACACTTTGTACTGGTCGATTTCCATAGTAAAATAGAATAAAAATGGACATACTATCTACATGTTTTAAGAGAATCACTTCTGAAAATAACAGAAAAAAAATGTATAAAATTGTATAAAATTCCTAGTCCTATTTGCAATGCTACCTATTCACTTTGAAGTTCATATACACACTTCGGTTTTAAAAACCTATCTTTACATTATCGATATTTAATATTCCTTACAAATTAACTTATCCTACTCGAGGCACTAAATAGCCAGTTCCAAAGAGGAGCCGACAATAGGTTTTTTATTCTTTTACTTCCAATCATCTTCAATGGACATCATAAATAACGTATCATCGTTGAAGGCGGTTGGTGGATGGCCAACAATTCTGATGTTCCAGTCAAACAGGCTGAACAGGTTTGTTGGATATCCCTTTAGATGAACCTGATGGTAATAGAGTGAGTAATTAGTAAAAGTGTGGGGGTCCAGTGGTTCATGGAAATTATTTATAAGAAACGCTTACGTATTCTCAAAGAAATGTTATAGTAATTAACACATTTAAGAGGTTGTGCCCTTATTTTCTCCTGACTAGAAAAATCTGGAAGGAATTTCAAGGGGGCTGGATCGAAGACATCTGAAAACGGAGAAGAATGATTGAAACAAAGGAAAGATGACGATAACGATGACAACAGCAGCAGCAACAACGAAGACAATACTGGAAAACAACGACAGTAACACACAACACTCAGCAACAACGTCTATTGAAAAATTACTATGACAACAACAACAAACACGACAACGAAAATGACTACTACAACATACAACAATAACATAAACGACAACGGAAATACAAGAAAAATCAATAGTACATGATATAAAATTCTTCCTTTGGCCTGGAATAGATAACTATATCTAAAGAAAGATGAAGTGAAAACAAATAGGAATGAACAGCAACGAAAATGATGATGATGTAATTAATGACAATAATTATTAAGGTTATAATAGACCATATTAGTAATAACTATAACAACAACGGAATACAGAATAAATATTAAGGTAAAAAATACCTTATATTAAAAAATTCCAATATTAAAATTACTAAATGATAAAATGACTATTTCAAAAAAGTTTAGCCTTAGAATCAGGGAGTTACGTACAGAGCAGGATAAAGACCTTTGCGATAACGAGGGGAAAAGATTCCTGTTTTATTTTCTCAACGCTGACAATTTTAGCAATCGCAATCGATAAAGTCATCTTCAACCAACTGTCAGTAATGGGTTAAAGAACTTTTAGATTTAATTTTTGAGTTTAATTATAAAATATCGATGATAACGGAAGACTACTAGATTGACAAGATGTTAATTTGTGATAAAACTGGAAAAAAACGTTATTACCACATTTTTCTGTGTCATACTTGGGGCGACCTTTTTTTCATCTTACTCATACCTCAGAACTGTTTATAACAATTAACTAAAATCGTTAATGATTCTCGGATGCTGCAATCGTAACATAGGTATTTTTTCAATTTAAAAGTTACAAAGAATCAAATAATAGTCATTATTTTTACTTCTCGCAAATTATTTTGAATCCCTGGTATTTTCAAGCTTGATAGTTTTGTCTTTGAGTTATTTTGAAAGGAGAAATAATTGCCCTAACATTTTGTTGTCTTGAAAAAAAATCAAATGTATCCTTGATGAAGCAGAATACACCAAACCAAATACCAACAGCAGACCATCTGTCATAACTGACTCATCTTTGTGTCTCCAACTGGCTCTTGCCTGTGGACAAAAGGCGTTGGTTTACACCACATATGGCGGCCCAACCACCTGAGTATTCTTAGTCTAAAAAGCCGCAGATTTGAGACACTTTGGTTATCTACATGAACATTTAATTATCATAGGCGTTCGAGTGGACTCGATGGTTATATCAATATTTAACGAAGACACGAAGCAGAGCATTAGAGGTATATGGATTTTTATTTGTTCTCTAAGCCTTGAAGTTGTTTTACGTTTTTAATCATCAACATCGCCTCTTTCATTGTTCGTTCTTAGCCTAATAACAAGGCTTGTTTTTCATCTAGGATACAAAACTTAGCATGTGGGAGTTTATTTCGGTATCTTACTGTGTAGCGTGCGATGTCAACCATATCCACCCATTAGATAGTTCAATCTACGAAAACTTTTTGTCTGGGTATACACAAAATACATAAACATCACATACTTTACTTTAAATTCGTATAATCGAGGAGAAAAAAAGGAAGAAAATCCCACCATTATAAAATATTAACAAAAATTTAAGACGCGAAAGTTGAACATGCTTTTTTGTCGATCATAATTGAATATCAAACATATAAAATACAGGATGGGATTTGAATACACAAGAAAACGACTTTGTTTAATAAAACATCAAAGGTTATCACTAGCGCTTCAGCTTTGATCAGAGAACAACTTTAGAATGTTCTTGTTGGGCGGGTAAAGTAACCTGCGGCTAACCTGAGGCTAGGAGCGAGGACTATTTTCCCTTGCGAAAACTTCATTAAAAATGGATGTTGAAGGAAAGGAAACTAAAGAGAAGACGTAGGAAGAACGTTAATTAATTTTTGAGGGTTTATATACTGTTGTAAGGAAAACACTGGTTTTTATGTTGACGTGTTCCAAAGTTATCAGGTTGAGAGAAGAAAAGGGGAGTTCGAAAGGCTATGAAAAAAAGAAAAAACAAAAAGAGAAAAAGAGAGAAAAAGAGAGAATTATAAATGTTGTTATTTAGTCGTTTTGTTGCTGAGGGACGCCAAACTGAAGCATGTTTGGAAGATTACAGTTCTTTAGAAAGTATAAAGCTTTTCTTATTGTCAACAAGTGGCTTACAGAATTGCATGTTCTAAGCCTCTTATCTTTGAAAACGATTATCTTTTAGATGACTCAAAACCAAAGTGATAATCCAGTGTTTTTTGACATCTACATTAATCTTGATAACAAGACTTTTCCCCCTCCAATTTCAGTAATGGAAGGAATAGTGCTTTCAGTGCATGTATATAGGACTAAAGATCTTCTCTCACAAGAAATTGCACTTAATGCACTAATGTAAAACAAGATAAAGACAAAGATAAATAGTATCATGAATCTGTGGTTCGAGATTTAAAAATCCTTATAATTTCCAGTAATTCATGTAGTGACACCGTGTTCTTTACCTTATCTTTCTCTCGTACACTTTCAAAAAAAGGTTGTCGCAGCCGAAAACAACAAACCAAAAGCGCAAAGCCTTCGGATGATTTTTTTCATTCATTCTGAGACGCGGTTATTCGAGTCTTGTTACAATATACGGCAGACCGCAAGTTCAAATGTGCCCGAAAACTCGGCTAATACGATACCAAGAGTTTGGTTCCCGTCCCGTTTGCTTTTGACTGTGACAAAGTTTTTTTGAAGTAAGTGTATTTTCCTGAATGAAGCGTGTCCAGACTTCAAACTTACAAATATTCTTCAACACCACGTTGAATATACAAATGACAAGCTTTATGAAAGACCTCGTTTAATCCAGATGAGTAATCACTCTTAGGATGAACCACGAGTTCGTTACAAATGTTTAGTTGATCACTTGGACATCATGGTATTATGACAGCTTAATATCAATTGGTATTAACCATCAAATCCGCCTCATCCCCATTCACGATAAGGAACTCGGTAAAATCTTCTGATAAGAAAAATTGAATTAGGAGGACAGAAACTTAGAATCCAAGATTAGTTTACCTTTTAAGAATGCACTAGTTTTTAAGATCTAAAGTCAGTAGAGATAAATAGCCTTAAAGTAATACTTCAGTTCTAAGGTAATATTATATTCTATGATGTTAAGTTAGAGTCGATTTCGTATCAGGAAAACTTATATTGCCATACTTCTGAATCAACCCTCCCTAAATAGTCAAAACACAAACTATATTCCTTAAAATATTAGATGCCGTATTGGAGGGTACAATAATTCCATCCCTCCCCTCCCGCAAAAAAAAAAAAAAAAAAAAAAAAGAAGGAAAAAAGAAAAAAACGAAGAAACCGGTATGATATAATTTGGTGCGGCGCCATCATTTACCCGGGCTGAGGCTACCTGAAAGATGTAGACTCAACCTCTAAATTTATGGGTATGAGTGCCAAAATCCTGCTTCACTAATAGCCCACTTCCGAGTTCTCCAAAAATATGCATGAAGGCGAGGCTTCGTGCGACATCACACTTGTTCTGTTATCGCTCTTTTCTTTATGACTTGCTCGCGGTTCACTTGTAAAAAATACTTTTTGTAAGCAACAGAAAAAGTCAAAGAAATGTCAGTCTTTCCGAGCCACCAAACGTGATTTCCCACGAAGCCTCATCTTCGTGCATCTTTTTCGAGAACTCTGAAGTGATCTATTCGATTATACAATGAAAGAGAGCGGTGTCGTGCAAAAAAGGTGCCGAATTTTGCCGTATACCCTTTGTTTGCGCATGTAAATAGGCGTTTGAAACATGAAAAAGCACTAGCTGTTGGAAAGAAACCATGTTGAATAAACAGGAGTACGGTTCGATTCTGTTTACCTTAGAGGGACATTAACGGCTAACACAAAATGTTTGTCAAAAGGAGTGGTTTTTTTTCCCCCCTTTTCTAGGAACAGCAGGGAGGAATGTATGTAGACAATAGAAAATCAGGTCAAACGATCAAAATTTATCAACAGATTAAGGGTTTTTTAACATAACAATTAGCTCGTTTCCTGTCATATCAAAACTTTATATATTTTCTAATAAATAAACCTATACAAAGCAGTAGGGAACTCCAAATATTTCCTCAGGGGACATGATACGAGGCTCGTCTCACAGCAGGATACTTGACGCATGACAGACCCGGAAAAGAAACAGTGTGGGGGTCCCCATTAAATAAGGGCCCCACTGAGAACCTTGTCTGTCACAGTGATGAACAAGCAAATGGAAAAACGGTTCCAAATGCTAAACAAATTCTTCATCTAAAGAAAATCAACAAGATGTTCAAGAACGGTGCTTCCGATGAAAAAAATGAGCCTTAAAGCACGAGTTTCAGAGACAAGTTACTCTCCTTTTTCTAGAAGGTTTTAGTATCCAAGCCGAGCGTAAAAGCGACTAAATTAATTAAAGGGAGTGCCTCCCTGAATGACTTTATGTTAAATCCTTTCATTATTCATTAAACCAATAATGAGACCAAGAGAAAGGAACAATAGAAAAGAGACAGATTCTATTACTGATTATAAAATTGCTCAACTAAAACACCTAAAACTTGTTGTCAAGGAGATGGCGTTTAGAATAACAGTTGTAAGGTTATATTTCGTTTTCGCATGTTTTCTCATTACTTATTACCCTAGAACTTTTATGTGCGGTTTACCTGGAGTGTCGGTATGTGCGCAGTAAAATGAAAGGGATTACCAACGGGAAAGAATATTGCTTTTGCTGTGGCATTCCTTTGCTATTTTAAAGTGCCAGAAATCGGCACATATTGCTGCTAATAGTTTTCTATCAATATTAGTACCATGTCTCACGTCATTTAATTTTGGTTTTAAAGTTTAAATATCAAATAAAGGCGAAAAAGTAAACTAAACTAAATTAAAAATTATTCTGAAAAACGAATTCTAAAATTCTTCAAAAAACACACGTGAGACAGTTAAAATAAAAGACATAAAGAGGTTCTTACTGTTCGGTATAAAGCTGATGTAGTATGCTAAGCCGGGTAGGTTTGGTTTGAAGTCTCGTAGTTACTGCGCATCTTCTAGTGCGCAAGTAATCTGGCATTTTGAACGTTGCCAAGAATTTGGCCTTGTGAATCGTTTTTTTTTTTTCTTCTTTCTTTCTTTCTTTTTTTTTTTTGTTGCTTTAAATTTCTCGCTATCTATTGCAAAGCGAGTTCTCAAATACACAAGGTAAATGGATGTATACGTGGCTGCATCTCAAAGTGACGCCTTTCAAATAGCTGGCATTTTCAAACTTTGCTAAGAAATTGACTTTGTCAGTCGTAATCGTCCATGGAAGATTAAGCAATCTCAGTTGATGTTTCAGTCTATAAATCTAAGAGTGAACTTGAATTAAAAAAAATCAGACTCTAGACTTCCGTGCAGTCGGTAGAACTACATGAAAACAAAAATACTGGCGCTCTCTAAATGGAACTTCTTTCCTCTCTTGTCCGGTAAACAAGGAATATTGGTGTTACTAAAGAACCTTTTCGCGCAACAGTTCAAGTGTTGACTTCCAGCTATGATAAAAAAACTGCGATTCTTTCTGCAAATTAATTAACTTTTTTTCTTAGTGTCAACAGATCAAGGAAAACGGAAGCCATTAGCCCAAGTTCGTTGAATGTTGTCATTATTCTCTAATGGAAGTCTCTTAAGAATCTTCAATGAAGACAAAAACTAATAAAATGAAAGGAAAAGCAAATCACGGGAATTAATTAAACCTTTCGTCTGTGGCGTCTTGTTACCTCAAACACGAATCTTGACAGTAATTGCTTCGAATTTACTAGAAAAACAGTGCTCAGAATATCAAAAAACGGCCGAGATATTTCAGAATTTCGGTGGTAATTCTCCTTGTCACAGTGCTAAAAACACTAACAACATTCATAAACAAAAACCAAAACGCACTTAAATAAAACAATAACAAACAACAGACGACCATAACAGCAGCTTTGCATGAAGTATTCCAATCAAATATATCACATCTTTCAGTTGAAGATACGTTATTTTTGCGCATATAAGAATCGTCCATTGATATCGATCTTTTAGTTGTAAAAATGTTGTGGAACTAAAACCATCGGTTTTAAATAGTAATTGAGACGAAAACGTCCACACTAAATCATAGAAGACTTCAAAAAATTCTAGTATTCATTTGACAACTTGCTTGACTAGACGTCGAAAGGTTTGCCAAGATTTGAAATTAACTTTTCTACGTGGTGCTACGCGGACTGTTATGTGTCGTATGTGATAATATGGTGTCAGTGTTTGAACCCGGCGCCAAGTTTAGAAAGATAAAAAGAATTCTTGTTTTTAGATTTAGCTATAATGATATTTGTAATTCAGACTGGGAAGGGTGTGACGTACACGTGGTCACAGAATGGTTTTTGGTCTTTTTAACAGATTTTGACGACAATATTAATGCCACGAAAGACTTTACATTCATACAGGGAAAATTAGGGAGAAATATACCAATGTATACCGCGCAACAATTGCACGGGCGGACACACGGTGCAATTTTCAAGTTGCAAGCAACGTTGGAGGCAAAGTTACTTATATTGACTATGACTGATTATATAGTCAATACTTACTCGCTTGGTTCGGACATTTGCATTGAACTTCTATCTCCTTTGAATTTGACAAATATTTTCCTGTCACGCCCACTTCCGTGTTTGTGTTTCTTTCCTCTTCGTTTCTTTTCTTTGTGGTCACTAGAATGAGACCTTGGTCTCTCGTTATGGTCTATTAAAGAGCTACAACGATACAGAAGAATACGATCAGACATTCATGGCAAACTAATTTGCCCTATCTTATTATGACGTCGCGACTTGTTTATGAGGGGGGCAAAAGTTTATTCTCAAATTCTCTGATTCCTAAATATAAGATATGCTGTACAATATTTGTTATATTTGTAATGCCATATAAGGTGACTGTTACTGCTTTCTACGGTCCACAAAGCGCATTTAATATTTAGTCCAATTGTTGCTGTTTGTTCTTCTCCCAAGACCATGATCCTTAGCATTTAAACAATAGATTGTTTTGATGTGACGTCATAATGAAATAAGGTAATTACAGTTTAAACAGATAAGTAAATTTAGTACGTGTATAGAAAGTGAAACTAAACTGGACAAACAACTACACTAACAACAACAAAGACAATACCAATATCAACAACGACAAAAACGAAAGTACCAACACCGACATTACTGAAGACAAAGAAACATCTACACTGACAACACAACAACAACAACAAGAGCAGGAGCAGCAACAACAACACTAGCAACAAGAGCAGCGACAACAACAACAGAAACACCGAAGAGAAATAACACGACCCTTACCAAAAATAACGCAGCAATAACAGCATCAATATTCATCACCACCATCACCACCATCACCACCATCACCACCATCACCACCACCACCATCACCACCATCACCACACCACCATCACCACCGTCACCACCGTCACCACCACCATCACCACCGTCACCACCGTCACCACCACCGTCACCACCGTCACCACCGTCACCACCGTCGTCACCGTCGTCACCGTCGTCACCGTCGTCACCGTCGTCACCGTCACCGTCGCCACCGTCACCGTCACCGTCACCACAATTATTTTTCTGACACCATTTTCTTTTCTTCTTGTTAGATTTCACCTTTGAACTGTGGCTGACAACAAAAAATCGATGCCCGGATCATATCAAGAATTTTGTAACATTCATTATTACTTTCCAGTGTTCCGATAAAATTGTGAGTCCCTTTCTTCCACTTTTCCTATTTAATTACTATTCTCTTTTTTTCCTCTCCCTTTCTCTCCCTTTCTCTCCCTTTCTCTCTCCATCTGAATCTTTCTTTTATTATCACGACCTTTCAAAAAAGTCCCCTCGTTTTCGTGATTTGTGGCTCCACTTCCCGTACCTCTTTTAGAGCTATCTCTAAGGAAGATACATTCTTATACTGTTCACAGGGACAGCCTGTTTTTGAGTATGTATCGAGTACATGTCACTATGTGTTTTCGTGGTCTACGTCTTTAGTCTGTACAAAGGACCTGTGAGTATAAAACTAATATATACTATGATAGATGATAGATGATTTGCGTATGACTGTGAAACGTCACGCACGTGGCACTGTCACGCCATCCTTACGGTATCACGGCTCCTCCAATGAAAATGCTTTGACACTGCACCATCACGGTCACGGTACGGCACATATTGCATACCAGAACATTAAAACTACACCCCCCCCCATCCCGAGGAATACAAGTTTTTTCGCCCTTTGATAAAAAGTAAGAAACGTTTCTTAATCTGAAAAAGCACTCTTCAAAAACCATTGTACGTTTATCTTAGGAGTGGTAACGTAGACGACAGGTCTAAAGGCGCCCAGGCCGGTTCATCTGCTGGTAAAAAAGCAGGCATTGCTGTCGCTGTTCTCTTTACACTACTGGGTGTGGCAGTACTTGTATTTATTTTACATAATCAGCGAAGAAGGTAAGCCAAGAAAAGATAGAATTTAACAATAACCCTGGAGTCTAAAATGAGGGAGGATGATTTTTGAAATGTAGAAAGAGGCCTCTCTTTTTCTCCCTCTAAATTGTTTCCTATTTTCTCTCATTCTTATGGATTTAATATTATTCACTTCTGGTGCTTGGATCACCCGATTAGCTCGGTCCGTAGAGCATCCGTCTATTGTGCCTGAGGTCGTGGGTTCAAACCCCGGCTGGACCAACACTCAGGGTCTTAAAATAACTGAGGAGAAGGTGCTGCCTTTGTAATAATACCTACAAATGGTTAGACCTTAACGTGGCTCGGATGGTCAAGTTAATGGCGGTTCCACGCATTTGATCATATTCATATAGAATTTACGCGTTATAAATGTGAAACATTTTGTCTTGATCATAAATGGTGCACCCCTCAAAAAGATCCTGAACCGCTCCTTCCTCTTCTCACTGCAGGCAGAAAAAAGTAAAAAAGAAAAGTTATAGTTAGTTATTTTCTTAGGCACTAACAGTCCTATACTGATTATTTCACAGGGAAGCTCTAGTTGTCTTTGTTCGAGCAAACGTCAGGAAAATCAGACGAAAAGGAGAAAACTCTTCCAATGCTGTTTACAAATATCACAAGGTATAGTGTTAGAGAATTCCGTGTTAAGGATCGAGTGTTACCGTATAATATGTGATAGTTACTCTACTTTAGACCCTGAAGTCACAAGTCACGAAACTTAGTTTTTTGTGAGTTATGGCGTGACTTAAAGCTTTGTGATTGGACGATGACAAATTTTCTTGCATTTTGATTGTCTGCGAGCCAAAACCATAAGTGTCATGATACTGTAATTTGCCCACAAACAGGACGTTTCCATGATTGCATCATTTGACTACCACTAGCAGAATGCTTTGTCAAAATGCTCTCATATTCAGATTTTTGTACTCTCCTGGGAATAAAGAGACAATTGGGAAAGTTTGCTTGACAATAGAAGCCACCTAAAGCTTTCTAGTAGTGGTAGTAAATTACGCCATCTAAGTGGAGAATTTGTACTGATGGATAACCTGTGGTTTTCTTGGCAGATAACGGTAGAGAACGAAGAAGACCAGGATCTTCTCCTTGGTTTCAGTGATGAAGAAGAGCACGAAGAAGACGACGAAGAAATGATTACGTTATGATATCATGAAATCATACAGGCCGAGAAAGACGGGTCCTTAAGCTGCTAGGGACTGGTACCCATGTTGAGAAGGACTGGTTTCTAGGCTGTAGCAGAGAAGAGAGAAGGGACTGGCGCCTAGGGTAGGTAGACTATTACCCAGTCCTCAGCGAGTAGGGATTTTTGGCCGCCACCTTTATGAAACTTTTATAACAAGGAGCCTTAATTTACTCCTCCGGAGTTCCCACGGGAGCATATTCTTTTGACAGTCTTTGTCAAGCCTTGAACCTCTGACGTAGTACTAGTGAGACAACTTACAACCTATATTTACTGGGTTGTTGTTGTGGGGGAGGGGTCGGTTAGTAGTTTCAGTTGCTTAGTTAGTTATAGTTTAACATAGAAGTTGGTTAGAAAAGTAAGATTAGGTAAATGAATTTGAAATTGTTTATAACTGGAGTGGATTTAGCCTCACTGATAAATAGGTGAATTCCGCTAATTAAAACGTCTATGACGTTATATTTATATAATTTGGTGCGAGAAACAAGGCACGTGACACGAATTTAAGTTTAGGGAAAGAGTAAATATATAATAAATAATAAATTAATTTTGGCACAGGCGTTGCTAGGGTAACACTTAGAAAGACGTAGCCAGTCAAGCTCAGGTCATCACACATTAAGATTTTGACATTCCAATCTTTTACCGTTTCGTGGGAAGCTGTTTTTTTGCATTCTTTATATAAAGAAATCATATAGTGTTCATTTTTGTTTCATATTTAGTGGGTTTTTTTCCTTTAATTTTTTATTTTCATTTTTGTTATTTCACTGCTGAAACTGTGGCAACCAAATTATAAATAATAGTGGTAATTGTGATATAGATTGTAAGTTTCTTCGAGTTTAAAAACTCGGATTAAAAAATACGAGTTCCTGACGGGGCTCGAACCTTTGACCTCCTGAATACAGGTCAGGCGCTCTAACCAAATTGTAAAAGTATTAGAAATGCTTTTTGATTCGTAATAATTGTGAAAATTTCAAAATATTCCACTAATTTTGTATAATGAGCTTTGACAGTCTGCATGTCGTACAGAGGTTGTAAAAGTGCAAACTTTTTCTTATGCTTTCGTAATGCTTTGTTATAATTCGACATTGTAAGATAAACAAGATATTATAATAGTTCAACAAGAAGTAGATAGAATTTTTATAAAAATATTTCAATAAAATGCAAAGGAAAAGGAGAATAATTAATTTTCAATAAATTTAATTCTTTTTGAGTTTTACTAAGTCTGTTATGTTACTTTAGGTTTCTCGATCTTGAGTGATGAGATATGGTAGTCATGTGGTAGTGATGGTCACGTCATATTGGTGAAGATGAGGATGTTGGTGTTGAAGGTCATGTTAAGGGGTGCGCGCTTGGGACGTACAACAGAATTAAAAGTGGAGGTCACAGCCCAAAATTTCATCAACACTTTATTTTCAATTCCAACAAAAACCCATAGATGTCCATGAAACAATCATGGACGATTTTAAGTAAATTGAATTGAAATTATAAGCTAATTTATTTATTATAATTTTTTTACATGAAATTAAACTCTTACTTTATCATTTTGACATTTACTCGTCACCAGTCGCCTCGCGATCAATCGTAAGTCACGTGACTTCTTGGTCAATCGCGTGTCTTAGGAGATTTTTATCTCCGGCTACATTTCTGAATTGGTATATTTTTTTCCATGCGCTATCATAGGAATTAATAAGAGTTTTAACATCTTAATTTCGACAGTACTCAGTAACCAAATTACTTTATTGGTTCTTCCAAAGATTCGTATTCGTTATCGATTGAAGGCTTGGTTTCCGCTTTTTCAAAATGCGAACATGAATCGTAATGTGAAGTATTGCATTCAATTATTTACAAAACTCGTAATACTTTGACTTGAGTCCGTTATGTACAAGAGTATAATAGTTTTCTAGGCCAATGCGATATTGCAAGACTTGTCTGGTTAGAATTATTATTGCTAAACTTTAAAGTAGCGAAAGAATCGACCATAACAGTCCGCCATGTTGGTCCGTTTTGGATACTCTTGACGTCATGATTGCCTCGACTTGTCTCGCAATTTTGTTACACAAGTTGCACGAGACATTGCCTAGTGTAACATACCAAAAGTGTCTCGCAATTTTGTTGCCGCAACAGTTGCGAGAAGTAAAACTCAGAGACGCACTTTTGGTATGTTACACTAGGCAATGTCTCTTGCAACTTTTGCAACAAAATTGCGAGACAAGTTGCCTAGTGTAACAGCAGCTTTAGACATCTGTGCTACATGGTTTATTCATAATGTCCTTCTTGTGTCTGTATCATCCACGCCACTTGACAAATTTTTCATTTTCTTTGATGACTGACGTCTGGTTTCCGAGTCACTTGAGCTACCTTTACGTCTCAGCCGCGTGGCACATCGCTGACAGCCAAATATGGCGGACCGATGATTTCATTAGTCAAGCAAAGATGGTTCTAGAAAGTTATGCATGCATTGAGAACATCTTGTTGCAGTTAACAGAGAATTACTATTATCTTACAAGCTATATCCCATCGTTTCTATAGCAACCGGTAATTGGCACGATTAAGTAGAGCTAGATAAGATGTAAGTAGTATAACATGGCAATATATCAGACATTATTTTGTATGCTTATAAAATTTCCTTTTATTCTTGACCTAGACTCCTTAGCCTCGCATTGATGAACAGCCTTCTGACTAAAGCATCAAAACGAGGCAAATAGTGCTACACTCGTCTTGCATGTAGATCTTCAATGTCTTCAGACCTCTTCACCTCACTTTAATGTGTAGCGGTATAAAATTGCATTAAATCGAGGCTAATAGGGCAGAACTTGCCTGGTATTTTAAGTGAGTCAAAAACCATCTTTGAACGCATTAGATTTTGTCCAACAGCGTCTTTGTTCTGCCTCCATCGTCTTTCTATTTTCTATTTTATCGAATATCAGACAGTTATGTAACCCGGAAGGTATATACATCAAGCACTACCATCACCAAAAGGGATAGCCCGATTCCCGTAATACTGTGATGACCGCTGGACAGGGTAGATATGGTACCGCGGCTTCGAGAGAACACATCTCTATCGTACACCTCAATGACCGGCTTTTTGGATTTAGGAGTCATTTTAATTGTTTTCTGAGACGCTTCTGTTGGTTTGATTGACGTGTTGGATTCTGACGTGTTACGAGTGCCATTATTTGTGAAGTTGGTGGTCGATAGGTTGGTGTTGGGTTGTTCTGTAGGGATGAAAGTTGTTGGTGGTGGTGATGGTGTTGTGGTGGGTGTGGTCGTAGGTGGTTCCTTTGTAGTCGGTCTAACAACTGTTGAGAAAGGAAATCAATTCTCATTAGCACGTGATTTTAATATCATGACGTGTATGTGACGTCATGGCTGCCATGTTAGATGAACTCAGCAATGATTCCCAAAGCAGATCAATTTGGAGGATAAAACAATGGGTTATTTTCAGTCTTCGATTCTCAGGAGAGAAAAATTCTTGTGTTTTCTTCTCCAAATTGAATTAAATTGTTTTTTCCATTTTCTTCCTTTAAATCTTAAGTCTTTGGGATTCTTTCCAGAACAGATCATCAAATAAATACTGATTTTCTTTTCTTAATGTCATCTCAGTTCCCCTTTTCCTAGCTATAAGATTGGATTGCGAACTCGTACCGAACTCGTGAGGCTGATTTCGAGGAAAAGTTACGGACTGTTCACGAACATTTTACTTGCCATGTTTGTAATAAAGCATTTCTTGACCAAGCTTGTTCGGTCCGGATTGAGAAATATTGGTCTCGTTCTTTTTTATTTTGTATTGAGCTCGTCCTACGGGCTTGGTCTGTACAAACACGAGAAAAGAACTCGCCCAATATCCCCCAATTTAGACCGAACAAGCTTGGTCAATGATCCCTATCAAGCTAGGTATCCAGGTATCCTACTTACCACACTTGAAGACCACAGCAACGTACTTATACACGTTGATACAGAAAGCGCCGAGATTTCGATTGTCAACGCCGAAACTACATTCTGTTTTTCCCGCGCACAGTTTGTCTACGTTTGATTTGACGTTACTTTCTCCACAGTCTTTAATGACTTGATTCGACATGGTAGCGGGGCATATATTTTTCTTGGACAAAAGACGCCCATATTTTGCTGATAGGATTTTAACAGTCAACGATCTGTGAGGACAGGTGAGATGCATCATTTGATCTTCACAGGCGTACATAACTTTCATGGAATTTGCTACAGCGACTGATCTCCGTGCATCTGAGGAAAAATATAGGTCCATACACACTAAGGGTTTTGCTCCAGAGGCAGGCTCCCGGGTCATTTTGCACAACTAGTACACACGAGAGAGCATGCTGCGGGAGCTTGCTGCATGGTGTGGTCATGCTCGCTGATATTTAATCAGTTTAATATCAGGGAGCGTGAGCCGGGGGCAAAATTCTGCTCCTGCCACAACCTTTTTTACATGAAATCTTTGGTACACACGAAGGAGCAAAACGACCCTGGAGCCTGCTCCCGGAGCAAAACCCTTAATGTGTATAGGTCTTAACGATATTTAGTAATGGAAGAGGGATTCTGAAACAGATGTGAAAGTATTGGACGTCCAATCAATATCTTCTCTATCACTTAGGGCATATAGACTCGAGCCACGTGACCGCTCTCCGCGATGTCTAAAACTGAGAACATTCAGATAACAATCGAAATTTATGTGTTGTAGCGAGAGCTTGTGTTACAGATAAGGAACGAAATATCGAGGAAGGTGGACTAGCGATATATTAGATTTTTAGAAGGTTTTTAGCCTTTAAAAAAGCTTCAAAAACGACAACATTCAATATCCAATATGGCGGACGGGAGCGATCATGTGACCTGTAGAGCACATTGCGTATCGTTACACGCGCAGCGATACTTTCGTAGTAATTTATCATGGCAAGTGACGGTCCAAGATTCACAAAAGCATTTGCTTGCTTTCGTATCATTTGGTCCTTCAAGAGTCTTACACCGAATACAGAAACAAAGATGGCGCCTGAAGCATGCAATCGTAATCTTTTGCGCATGGCAAATCTTAATCGTGCGAAAATCGTGTGCGTTTGTCTCGAAAGGCGCGGGAAACTCGCCAGGTATTAAATGCAAGGGAAAGAGGACGAACAAAAACGCGTAAAGAGCGCGAAAAAAATTACGGCTCTCGGCTACAGCAGCTAAACGCGGCCAGTCTTTCCGTCTATTCCCTTTTCAGTGGTACTTAGACTATTGAGTCTTCAAAGGAAATCATTCTTCAAATCATATTGTACATGTAAGTCACTCCGGTGCGCACTTAACGATAAGTATCGTAAGTCAAGGTTCGTTAAAACCAATACCTTAAACTAGCCAATCAAATTCATTTGTGTCAATAGGTTATCAAAGTAACCGCAGGAAGCCATTTAAGTGCTGGCCACGGTACAAGAATGAGGAGCGACACTTGGGCGCCAAACTCTGTGATATCCAAGTGATATTATTATAAATATTTCCAATCTCCAAGGGCGCGTGTAGTCTCGTTATTTACTGTAACTTTGGACTTGTAGAAGATGTCTGAACAGGTTTACAAATCAAATAATTTAATTAATTGCGTTGACGTCTAGTGCCTACTCTACCAAAACATCACAACCTCGCGTGTAGTTTTGTTTCAAGTGCAACTTTATTAGTTTTGATAATTTATCGGTAAATGAATTCGAATAAGATCAAGAAACTTTTCCTTTCTTAGTGACAGCGGCTTTAGCAAGATCAGCTTCATAGTTTTTCTGCTCAAATTTTGAGATCAAAAACGAACGTTTCATTTATGTTATCGTTTTCACAATTTATATTATGAAATATTTTCCGTAAAAACTATTAACTGACTTCAAACTATTTGAATAATTTCCCCTTAAGGTTATCTCAAGAATCAAACATCAAAGTTCCCATCAAAATCAAAAATATTTTCTTGATGTATATCGGTGTTTATCTTTTACTTATGTTGAAAATTTCAACTAAAACTTATTGATAATGCTAAGAGGAACTATTCAAGGAGCGCTCGTTATTGGATATTCCTTATTTCGGTTACCGCAACATAAAATGTGTTACCAAGGCTAAAAATTACCTAATTGAAAGTATTGAACATAATTAAAAATTAGTGGTAAAAAGTATATTTAAGAATATCTCGAAAGTTCTATGGTAGCAAACGAGATGATTGGAATTTTTTTAACGTCAGTTTAAGAAAACTGCATAAATTTCTTTCATTCTCTTAGCGTCACGAGATAAAACAGCACATCAGATCGAATCACCATGAGCGGCCAATACAAGACTTAATTTTTCTACTTCAAATTTATCTTTGGGCTGAATATAATCTTGATATGAAGGCACCTATCTCTCAAATTGTTTCTAAAAATATTACAAAATGTTCAAGGCCAACTGGAATTAAACGTAGTTTCTGGAATTTTCTAAAACATTTAATGCCAAACTTTTTGACGTTTCTTTACTGAAATCGCAGCATTAGCAAATTTTTTAAAGAATTTTCAAAATATATAATTTTTTCTAATGAACAATTTTTTTTGGGAATTCTCAAAATATATACATCAATATATTGATATAAAGTAATTTGCATATTACTAATTTTTTGAAAGTACTGATATATTTTTCCCCGTTAGAGTTAAACTAAATATCAAGTAAAACTTTAGTCAGATTATTTCAAAAAAAAGTTTAATATTAATCCTTATTTAAGCGAATTTTTTTTAGAAATTATCCATAATTATTGATATATTTGAGTTTTGCAGAATATATATATATCCTGATGTATGTGGTTTCAAACATTTCAAACATGAATAATTCCACATAGATTCTTCAAGATATATCGACCGGATAAAAATGTGGAATATTTAATGTAAAAGAAATGTTTTATTCTGTGCGAAAACACAATTCAGTGTACTTCCTATCAATATTCCTTCGACTTGCAAATTATGTTTATCGAGGTTGTCAGTTTTAAGTAGGATTTCGGATGTTTTATTCTGAAAAATATTTCAAGAAATCATGCTTTTTTCCCCTGATTAAGAGCTGAATGATTCTAATTGTTCACGAAAAATTGAACTTACAACAAGAGTCGAGAACTCACGAATACCTTTCGTGAAAGGATGTCACACAGTAAGGGGTCCAGAATATTGATGAGGCCCGCCATACAAGTGAAAAATTACAACCAAAATAATACCAAAACAAAAAACAATTCGATATTGTCCTCTAGTTTTCGAGCTGGAAAACTGGCTAAGAAGTCACATTCAATACATGATTTACAAGTCCACATGGACTACCTCACACTTAGGTCTACAGATCAGCGAGATAGTTTGTCAACGCCCCAAGATATCCGCGATATCATCTGGGGTTTTTGAGTGTTATTAAAATTTACATGAAAACATTTGACTTTAAGTATAATGGAACTCCAAGATGTGCTTCTGAGAGTCGACCACTTGATAAGAAACATTCCAAAACTATATTTTGCTAGCTAGGTTCATATTCATATATTAACATATAAAAAATAGCGAAATTCAATAGCGCCAACACCACGCCGTGCCTGGGAAAGTTTTGTCTAGAAAGCTTTCTTAAAATTAACGTATCATAAAGATTCAGGAATCCCGTGAAAATAAAACGAATCCTCGGAAGTGTGTATTTATAGCTTTAGAAAACAGTATATTTTTTTCAATGTTTCGTACTGAGAAACATATACTACGCTTTTACACAATACATTTTTCAGATGCTTGGATATCTCATTTTTACTTCAATGAAATGTAAAGCTAAACGCATCGCTGTCATGGCAAGCTCCTGTAGTTACAGATAAATTGGGTAATCGTTTCAAACCCAGCTGCCTCTTTTTCCCGCCATTTTGACATCAGTAAGTCTGGTGTAACAAAAAGCATTGCTCTAGGCGATCCGGATAGTTCATACATTTCATTTTTTAATTCTAAACGAAATATTCAAGTCACTCCACGTTATTAATTCTTTTTCCTTTCTGTTGTCGTCCCAGCTGCTTGTTTTCGTCATTCCTGCATCATTTGTAGCCGTAAAAGCTTTGCTTATAAAAGTGAATTTAAATCTTCCGCTCTTTTGGCTTAAACGGGCTTCAAAATATAAATCGGGAATAAATTCAACAGCTATACTGTCTTTCGTTTCATTTTTCAAACTTCCCCCGGTTTCTTACTGTCATGGGGCCTTTGTTTTACTCAAAGTGTCGTTCAAAATCTTTGAATCTCGTTTTACAAGTAGTTGAATTGTCAGCTAGGAACTAATTTTACTAATCTAGCTCATAAAGGCTTTTCCCTTTTAGCTATGACAGATTTGAACATTGCTCGGCTTCGAATGAATCCATACTTTAATCACCAACATTTTGTTATGTTTTCAAATGTAATTATACGGACGACACAAGATAGTTTTTCCGCCGTTCTCTTCGGGCCGTGCTTTTCATAACATAATTGTACAGCTTGGAAATACATTTACGCTTCTACACGTCGCTTTTTTTAGTTTCAATTGGAATCTAGCTCTCCTGCTGTGCTTGTCGCGAAAGATGAAACACCACGTCATAAATTATATCTTGAGTTTTCCTAAACATCGCAAGAGCTTTTTCAATCCTTTCGTCAAGAAGAAATTCTGTCAAAAGAAATTATAACTTTGCAATGTTTTTTCAAATATTTCTCCCTCGTTTAAACAGTCCTTTTTTTACGCGGTTTATAAAGTAATGATATTTTTTTGAAATATCAATTCAATTGGAGCGATTTTGTTACCAGTCAAATGATAATTGCCTAAAATGGTAATACATAAAATCTTTATTCCTACAGTTTAATTCTGGGGTTTTGTTCCGTATAAATATAAATCCCGCGTATTTGAGATTCAAGACAAGTCCTTCAGGAGAGATGAGTCGTTCGAGCACACCGCGTCGTGTTGTGACGCATGCAATTGAGGGGCAGAATGGCTTTTCTTCAAAATTGCCCTCTTGAGAATGCGATAACAAACGATATGAACTAGCAGTGTCAACAATCGTTATCTACAAATTAAGGTTACAAGGAATTCAGAAACCTTGTTTTGCATTTAAGGCAAAATAAACCTTCAAATCTCATGAATAGCAGACCTTTTTGGACTAAATTCCACTTTTAATTCACAAAAAGTGCATGAAATTAATTGTGCCCTAGTTTCGGATGTCAGACTTGAGAATTATAATCCTCTAATAATTCAACAAGAAGATTTATACATGTGAGGATTACTTAACAACAATAATATGGCTGTCAAGCCAAACTTATCTCTCAAAAACGAACTTTTTCAGCCAGAGTATAGGAATTCTTTAGGGGAAAATTTCACTGAAAACCTATTTTACCGCGTCTATACTCAAGTATAAACAGCGTTAAACAAATAGATTTGACTTACCACATCGACTCACAGAATCGAATATCTTGCCAATAAAAAGGAAAATTAACGAGAAGAAAACTTCGCGTGGAAACCCCTTCATTTTAAACGGCAAAAACGCAGAGAATCTCTGCGCACGAGGCTTGTAATCCCAATGCCTCTTCTGAGCACACTCCCGCCAGCCGGAGTGTTTGCTTAGGTATTGAGTTCGTCATAAGGACTTGTCCACAGTGACTCAACTAATAGAATAGACAACATCTATTCAACTTAGCTCCTCCCTCTTATTATAGCCAGTTGCTTATTAGCACAACATTAGAGACAGAATCGCGATTAATGATTCATTACTTTAAGCGCTCTTATTTCGCTATTCACTTCCCGAAACAAGAACATACAATGTCTAGTGGACAAAAGAGGCGACAATGAGGAACGATTTCGTTTTTGTGTTGTTAACTGAACTCATTACATTAATGCAAGCACACAAAGCGCCTAAAGTGTTTTAGAATTCTGTGAGAGTATAATCATGAGCCGGACTCGGAGGTGAACTGATTGGCTCTCAGAATAGCTTTCGAGTTGAGAGGCGCATTCACTAAATTGTATATTTTAAAACCTCCTGTCAGAAACTGCGGGCCGAAGTTGTTGATGATTGCCCGACCACTAGAAAGCGTCTGGCTGGACAAGCTGGGATCCCGCAAAGAAACTCAAAACCATCTGTCATTTTGATAACTAAAAAGAATCACATTCTATGTTCTAATTAGTATTCGAGTCGACCAATGAAAAACACTTTTCGTTTTATTTACATTCGATGCCTTTTAGACCAAGGAATTGAACCGCGCAGAAATACACCTTCAAATCGATCTAGGACACCACCAACCGACCTTCAAGACATCCATTACCATGACAACGATACTCTCTACTGATACCTTAAAAACCAGAGGTCGATTCAATATACAAAAGGTTCGGTGTTTAATTTGAATTATTGTACTGGCCGCCCTAAAGTTTAAAAATAACTAATAAATAATAGTAATGTACACAAAGTACTGCTCCAGACGTCTGGGGTTTAATTTGATTTCTAAGGCGACAAAAAGACTTTAAGATGACAGTAAAATCTCCTGCTAAACTTTGGGAACATAGAAAACTGCACTCGACCAACTTCAACTTTGACAGCCGAAGGAAAAGGTTTACTAAAAAAGTTTTTTTAACCTTAAGACTCAACAAACGAAGAATTGCTTTAAAAATATCGTGTGTTTAAATTTTGTACATTGGGTTGAAATCAATACAAACAATAGTAACTTCATTTCTGATGTTTTTCTTACAATTAATTAAGAAAAGGGACTCATATAAATCATTTTTGACTAGACTTACATCTCGCTTTCCGTGTTTAAATTGGATAGAATTGATCAATATTAAAAGATGTTAGAATTTATTAGGCTATTTAGCGTCCTACGCTCCGGCATACGCCCAAGGACTAGTTTCTAATCTTATTATTTCACTTAAACGTTTCGCCTGCTTCCAATTTCACATTTTTAAGTTGAAGGCTAAATCCTATGGGAAAGTTTTGAAACCAGAAGACACAGCGATTAATAGATTTCGAAATTCAAACACTTCTGTATAGCCTTAGGGACCTCCATTTAACATACCACCAAACACACGGATTACCGTTTGTGAATAGGATTTCCTTTTCCACGTGGTTTTTGTTTTTATTACATTTACCGGCGGTGTCACTTTACACACCCTCAGCGACATGAAGAACTTGGTAGATTGGATCGTCAATTTTGACGCTTTCCGGCTTTCTCTTTTTCTCATCTGAGCAGTCTTATTTCTAATTCCATTCCTCTATTTTCGCAAGTTTTCACACTTTTATTTAACCTTTTTCAGTTGAGGTAGCTTAGAAACCGCGGCGTCAAAAGCAGTTTTCATTAAACTCTAATCTTTTTCTGTTACATCACAGCTCGACTGAAATGCTCGGCTGTAAGCCTTAATATTTGTATCTATGAAAAATTCTAATTCTTGCCCGGCATATGATAAGTTTATTTATCTCAGTCTTTAATAAAATAAAAATTTGTTCACCTCAAATTTTAAAGGTAGCATTGACCGCCGAAGCTATTTAAAAGAATTCAATTTACAAAGTTTCATTACAAATTTTTGTATCAGTTCTTATCTCAAAAGGACTACCAGTAAAATGCTCAACTTTCAAAAGCTGTTCTCGTTGGATGGTCGGTCTATCGTTGATAAACATGTTCCTAACGGAGATAAGCGAGATTGAACTGACAACCAAACTGAAAATCTTTATCACTTTCTTCTCTCGCAACTGTGGTGAATTTCGTAAACCGCAGATAAAGAAAGTTTTATCTTTAAATAAGTTTTGAAATCGAAAACTAAAACTTATCATGCAATTTCTTAATAAATCATTTGATAAAAATGTTTGATTTTTTTGGCAAAATAAATCAAATCTAAGCAATGTGGTTTGATAATTCATCATTTTGCCAAATACTTCTAAGTGGAACTACATTTTGTCATTACATATAACTGAGAACGTTTCATTAAATGACTAATCTAAACTGGTTTAAAAATATTTCAAAAGTTAATATTTTAATTGTGATTTATTAGGGAGCTTTCTCCGTATGATTTAGAATGCCTAACTACAAAACATGACCACAAATTTTATCATAAGTGTGAAGGTGGGTCGTTTCGTTGTCTAGTTTTCCCGCGCTTTTTTCCGTTTCAGGCGCGTGCGCGTCTATCGAATGAAAAATTCCCGCCTTTTTTGCTGGTGGAATTGCTATATTCTCATCCTTTTAGCAAGGAAAAAATTGTCTTTTTTCGATAAATATAGGTCATTGATTCGAGACAAGTTGAGCTCCTTGAAAAAACGAATACTGCATGCGAATATCAAAATACATCCACACGACAACCGGACTATTCCATGACAAATGAAATTATATTGACACTGCTTGGGTTTGCCGATATTTGTAAAGGAAAAGTCTGTCGGTATCATAAATGTCCTCATAGGACAACAGACTCTTCAAATTAAGTCCTTCAAAAGGAACTTCAATATTTGTTTGGTAATTTTTGCTGGAAAATAAAGTAAAGATAATCTAAAACATGTACATGTTTGATAAATGGCCTTATAGTTTGAAGTTCTCGGTCTGTGACAGCCTTAGCCTTTCCAATCAAATATCTATTTGTTTTTAAGGCATATCACGTGCCAAATAGATTGAACGTAAAAGGCGCGCCGAAACACTGTTTGGTAATCACGCTCCCTTCTCAGTGTAGGCAAACGATGGAGTTAAACGAACAAGAATGAGATTTTTATTCGAATGAGGTATTTTTGTATATTGGCTAACTTCTTTTTACCCCCTTGTTGAAAAATATTCCTTCCCATTGGTTTTTTTAGCTATATTTCGTGAAATTCTGCGAAAGAGAGGAAGATTGTGAAATATCTACTTACTCATACAGTCTTTCGATGTCCAGCAGTCTGTCTTGTTTCTTCAGGAACCTGAAATATCCACCTCCCCTGTCCTAAAACAAACAAACATCCCTTTCCACTATATGATTTTCCCACAACACAGCCTAATTAAAGTGACACTAGAGAAAAACGTCTGCGCATGCGTGCATTTTAGCACGTTTTCAAGAATTCAAGGAGTTTGTGTGAAAAGAAATGTTCGTTTTCTCCGAGTATACAAAAAATACCTGCTGAAGATCTTCACTGAATGGTGCAGGCACCGTTTAGGTATTTAGGAAATAAATATGAAGATATTCTTATTGCTCCACAGTTACTTTCGGTCGTGCAATCGCCAATCACCGATCGCCATTCGATTTGTTTTTGAAATAGCTGTGTATATAGAAGTCGTTTCAAGTTCACTCAACTTGAAAGCATGGCCCCGCGACGAGGAGTTGAAGTTTTCCCTCAATCAGTTCGAGCAACAACTGATGCATTGGATCTATCATGGACAAAAAACAATGCCACTTAAAAACAAAGAAAAAAATTTCTACTGAAACTAGACCACAATGCTTTGTTTGCTATCATAAGAGGTCTATGAGTGAGGCATGCATTTTGATGCCAATGACGATAATGATTGCCTTCAGAGTTTAGAGATCAGTCAGTTAGTACTTAGTGTAAGACCCCATAAAAAAAGTAATAGGATGCAAGTAAATCACAGCAAAAGGACACAATAATAGGAACATTTCATGGGGTCTTATACCAAGTACCAACCGATCAGGTCATGGTAACCTCGATGGATCGGTCTCAACCATAACGTAAGATACCGTATGTACAGTTGAATAGTTAACTAAAAATCTATTCAATGCTGATTAAATCCATTCCCTCTCCTGTACTGAATGTGAATGAAGAGTGTAACTTCAACCACACGACGCTGTTAAGGCATTTCTCAACGATTGCGCATTGATTGATGCGGACACATGCTCTGTATTCAGTATGGTCTGTGTATGTATAATTCTTCTAACGCCTCCCACATGGATCACAGCTTCAAAGAACTAGTCGTTCTGATAGAGAGATCTAAATTTACTGAACACAGCAAGGGGTTAATCTTCCATGGTCTAGGGGCCGACTAACCTCTCCCTTTAGGCTTCGACCGAGCTCCCTGATTAGTCATTATGGATAGCGGTGTTGGAGCCGAAA